>MJUU01018613.1:0-35986 GCA_002080025.1 Modiolus philippinarum
AGATTAGCCTTTAATTCTTTCAAAAAAATCTCTTAATATCTAAAAAAAACTTACATTAATATTTTCGAATTTTACTTTACACCTCAATTTCCAAATAGCCCATTTTGCAATTAGATGTATAATAATAATATTTGACAACAACAACCCCTTCTTCGAACCCTCATAAAAACCAAGTATCATATTTTTTTCTTGAAGTGCAAAATTTTCAGTTAATATCTACTTGTGAAAAATTTTCCTTGATTAATAAAACCAAATGATACACAATTTTACAGTTATAGAAAAGGTGAACTTGTGTTTAAAAATGTTGTTTACAATAATGACATGTACCTTCACAATTTGAGAATCTAATTCTATATAACTTATATTCTGTATAAATAATATTATGTATTGACCTCCAATGAAATTTGGCTATTTTATTTTCAATATCATATTTCTGTATATTTCCCTAAACTGAATCCCAATTTATATTATCATCGTAATCATTTTCCTATTTCGTTTGCGACTTAGGAGTTACATTTTTATTCAATATTTTTTGTATTACCTTTAGTTTAAGATTTTTGACAGAAATTGGTGATCTTGCGTTCGTAAATAAATGAATTCCAGATAATAAAACTCTATGTTTTTCATTTACAGAAGGTACTGTTATCCCCTTTAATACATTAATATAGTTTACTAGTATAGTACATTAGTATAGTTTACTGGTATAGCGGCTTTTATCTTGGAGTATTCAGAAATGCAATTTCTTCTAACAGAGCAGGACATGCTTACCCTTCCGGAGCACCTGATGTCACCCTCAGTTTCACTGCAGTTCACACTGTGAGTGCCTATGTTTTGAATGTTGTAATTTCTATTTCTGTGCTTTGTATCTGTCTAACGTCATTGTTTTTGTGTCTAACGTAATTGTTTTCTGTGTTCTCGTTTTTGCCCTGTCTTTGGACTTCACTCCTTTGTTCCTTCGGTATTCTACTGCCGTTGTTTTCTGTCAATCAAAGAACTGTATATATCGTTACCAGATTTAAAATTTTTATTTTCAGAATCCCATATATCTCGCAAATTAGTAATTTTACTTCTCAAAAAGGATACAAAAAATAAAGGATGACCCCTGAATTTTATTTCATCATTACAAAATATATGCGTTTCAAGGATTTCCTCAACCGAATTTGGTTTGTATTTTTCTCTTAATTCAGCAAAAGCACCTACCATCATTTGATAAAAAGGTGACATACAGTGTAAATTAAGAGAGCTCAAGTTAGAACAATTAAAAATAAAATAAACTTGTCCCGTTAGATTATCCAATTTTTAAGCCAGTATTGCCCCAAGGTGTTCCATGCTTCAGTTTCTGAATGCATGATTTTGTAAATAGATTTAACGTATCTACTTTTCGCAAAATCATATCTATCCCCCTTTATCTCTATCTAGGCAGCATACATTTCTCTCTAATAAGTTAACTTTATTATCCCAAATAAATCCCCAAATTAAAGAGTTAATTTCTTTTAAATACACCTCAGTTATGCCTCGAATGTCAATTTCGTAACTAGTCATTGATATGATTAAACTTTTAACGACCAGAACCGTCCCTTTAAAGAGGAGGTTCTGTGTTTTCCAGACTTGTAAACACGATTTAATTCTTTGTATTTTACTTTTCCAAATTGCTTCATTGTCAATTTCATACCCATGGTGAGTACCCGGTGTTTTGAAATTAGTTTTAATCCATTTGATCTTTTTGAATCTCGGTTTTTTGCCCTTTAACCTCCCGATAAAAAGACCTTTCGTTTTGTCATAATTTATTTTTGCCCCAGAGGCTAATTCGTAGATATGTATAATCTCAAAAGATTTTTCAACGGACGGTTCATTTTTTTGTAACAGCTGAGTGTTGTCAACAAATAAACTTATTTTAGTCTCAATATCACCCAGGATTTCAATGCCTTCAACATCACGGTCTGCTCGAATAGTGCATGCCATTGGCTCCAATTGTATAATGTACAAAAGAGGTGCAATCGGACACCCTTGTCGAACAGAGCGAGATATCGGAGCATATCTTGAAACAAATCCATTTGTTTTTATGCATGTGTTTGCATCTTTCAACAACATGCGTATCCAACCACAAAATTTAGCGCCAAAATTAAATTTTCTTAAACATGCTTGTACCTAGCCAAATTCATATATCGAAGGCCTTTTGGTTATATAAAAAGACAATAACGCTCTCCATATTTTCAGAATCAACATAGTTATAATGTCTTGGAGAAGCCGATTCGCTTCACCAATATTCCGTCCTTTAACAAAACCCTTCTGATCGGAATGAATAATTTTTGGTAAAATATTTTTTAGTCGACCAGACATGATTTTGGCAAGATTTTATAATCACAGTTCAACATTGTCAATGGTCTCCAGTTTTTAATATTTTCTTTCCACCCCCTTAAACACCAATGAAATCATACCCCTACCCTGAGATCAGAAAGACTACATTCGGAGAATATTTCATTCAGTAATTCAATAAATTCGTTTTTAATAACATCCCAGTAAAGCTGATAAAAAGCAGCAATAATACCATCCTCTCCTGATGACTTGTGCAGTTTTAGACTCATTACTGCCCTTTTAATTTCAGGATATTCAATATCCGTTTCTAGTTCCAATTTATCGGTATCATCTAGTATAAAATCAATAAATTGTAATAACCAGTTACCCCTATCTTCATCCCAACCCTCGGATTTAAACAATTGTTCGTAATATTTCAACTGTTCATTTAGGATAGAATCTATATCCGATTTGTATGTCAAATCATCACATTTTATTTTATTCCAAAGCTTTCCCTCCCCATTTGACTTTTCTAACTGAAAAAAATATCTAGAGGATTTCTCCCCTTCTTCAACCCATTTACATTTGGATCTTATCAAAGCTGCTTTCGCTTTCTTTTCATAAATATATTTTATTTTACATTCTAATTCACTAATTAGATCTATATCTTCATCTAAATTCCGTAATTTTAATTTTTCTAGTTTATTTTCCATGCTCTGTAATTTTTTCTTACTAATATTCTGATTAGCAAATATTTCAATACACAGAGCTTTTAATTTGACTTTTGTAACATCCCACCATTTCCTAAGATTTGTATATTCATACATTTTTGATTTTCTATCCGACCAAAAAGTATGAAAAGCGTTTTTAAATTCATCACTTTTAATTATGTCCTCATTCATGACCCACACCCCCGGTCCTCGATCAATGTTATTCAGACAAGCTTTTTGGGAAAGCTAATACCTGTTTACTTATATATTATGCTTACAGTAATTTAACTATTCACTCTCAAAGATGTCATGTTAGAAAGTGTATGTCCTAAAATCCATTAAATCATTTTTAACGTAATAATAATACATGTATTGGAAGTATTGTAAAAAATAACGCAAAGCTCATCGTTTAAAAGATAACAAATAATGCCAACATGTGCCATTTCATTTTTCGAATCACTAGAAATTGAATTTTTTATGGTGATAATGATGATTTATAATTCACTGCATTAAATGTTCGAATTATAAATATGACAGTACATGACAGTACATTTGTTAAATTCATTATCCCCTCAGTTGAACATAAATTACAAGTAGGCCGGTAAATACTAATGTAAAAGGTCAGCAGGAAATGGTCATCTGATACAGTTGGACAGAATTCAGGTTTGATATACATATATTTATCCTTTCATATTTGCCACTGCTGGTTGACTGTTAGCCTGTAGTGGTATTCACCAACCAAGCAGTGCTGACCCGAAAGCCGATCTTATTTGGAAACTAACAATATCTAAATTACAAAATTTTGTTGAAAACTAAGGAGTATCTCCCTCATGCAAAGCTCTGTCCTAAGCTGATTTTGGCTTTAAAGAGACAAATTTTTTACTCAACAGCGGAAACGACTCTGGAAACCTGTTTTTGAAAGCCCTCTTAATTTTAAATTAGAACATTTATATAATATTTGATTCACACGTACACTATAAGTGGCATATTGATTTGGAAACATGCCATTAATGAAAAAAAAGAGGATGGTGAAATTCCGGTTAGTTTATGTCATAAGCTTGAAGAAGCACGTACCTCCTAGCTTATAGAATAATCATACCACAGATATTAAAACTCATCGTCGGTTTGGGTATTTTTGATTTTGTTTTCTTAGTTTCATAGATATTAAGCCGTATTCAAGTTTATGTATATTTCTCAAGAACTAACAAAATACTGGTGTTGTTGTAAATAAAGATTCTATTGGTGGCCATTCCAACAACTTATGTCTCTTCAGCGGAGATCAAATCAAAACATTTAGAAGACCATAAACCGAACATTTGTAAATCTGATAGATAAAAGATAACCACTAATATCTAAATAAAAAGCCAAAATGAGCTTAAGATAGATATATGCACGAGGGATATACTACTCAGTTTTATGCAATAAAGATATTGCATGTTTCAGAATAAAATCAATTTTCAGGTCGGCAGCGAAGTACTGGCTACTGTGTTGTTAATTTGAGTAAAGGTAGCTGATTAAATAATGATAGCTTTCATGTATGGAAAAATATAAAATAAAATCTAAGTTTTAAAATCTGTACTGGAATTAATGAACGGACGTGAATTACAATATACTTTGAATTTTGGGTATAAAATTTGATGTACTTTTATAATTTGAACTAATTTTATTCAAATAATAGTAATACGAATAATTATAATAATACATGCAGTGGCGGATCAAGACTGGTTTTTCCTGAGATGCCGAGTTCAGAATAAACAAGTTTCCACAACATAAAAGAAACATCTAAAATGAAATTAGTTCCTTGACAAAAAGAAATAAGCGAAAAAGACGGAGAAATATACACCAGAAACAAACAGCCAAATTATGCAGCATAAAAGTAACCAAAGTATACCCGAATGCATATAAAAATGTGGGGCATTTTTTTGCATCATACCTAATATATACTGTAGTAGAATAATAGAACAATTTATTCATTGTCATGTTTGTGCAGTACATGTGTAGTAAATGTAAAATTCGAGAAGTATAACACATTTTATGATAATTTTGTTCCACACTTAGCATTAATGGAAGTGTAAATGGAAATTACGTGCAATTGCATTTTGTATTCACCTTTTGAAAGCCTTTCACTTATTTGTTTTTATTATTTGCAGGACGATTTTAAACTATGGATAGTACATCCAAAACAGCATACGACTTCGGTAAGTTGAGAAAATATTTTCTGGAATAATAGTATACCATTGATAAACGGGTATCATATTTTTATTAAAGGAGTTGTTTAAAAAGTCACAATAGCTAAGTACACGAGGAATTTTCGACTACTTCTTATTAACTGAAGTAACTTGGTATAAGAGTGATGATTTGCATTTTAATTCATAAGGGAAACAAAGCATGTCGACTAAATTGATAATTGTTACATCTATAGGAATATGTTCCCACTTCTCATCAATGTTGTTTAACTTGCACATTACGACTGGCAATATAATTTTTTCTGTGGAAATGTGAACGGTGGAAGACCTTCTTGATATGAGAAAGTGAGGAACATGACCATTTGTAAATAAGAATATTATATCAAAGTTGTTTCATACCGTATATTTAGTGTAAATATCATTATGCTCTACAAATTTAGGATATGTTATACTGTAGTTGGAAACCAAAATATATTTATACTTCCATGTTGTAACAAAAATTAAGTAACAAATGTTCTGTACTACACTGCTCAACAAAAGAAACGATACCCAGTTCAGTTTGAAAATAAGCTGTTATTTAGCTGCTTTAAATCTATAGTTCAGTGTATCTGTGTATTCCACGTCAAAAAGCATTTGCCTATTCCATTTACAAATCCATTTCGAAATGGATACGCTGCAAATCCGGAATATTATTTTTTTCGCCCAGAGGTCCAGTTATCCGTTAATTGCTGGGTAATTTTAATCTTTTGATGTCAAAATTGGGACACTGTACCAGGTAAACAATTTGCCATCTGAAAAAGTGGAAAACAACCTCTCCATTCGATGCCCCACTCAATCCAAAATCAACTTGAACAAGAACTAGACGAGTCCAGGGCGTCAATGTCATTTTTTGCCTTCTTAAATCATTGTTTTGTTAAAAGAATTTTAAACTAAAGNTTGACCTTGACCTTATATGGTTCAGGAATTGTAAGCGACATTTCTTGACATAATTTTGCTTCTTACATTTTATATATGAGTTTTTGTTTTCTGCCAGAAAGAAAAATACCGTTTTTGACCAAATCCGTGTATCGTTTCTTTTGTTTAATATAGAATACTAGTAGAAACCCGTAGATGAGGGTAACGAATGGCTCCCTTAGTCAGAATGGAGCAATATAGAAATTTTAGACAGAGTTGTATTTACTGGAATCATTTGTAGAATAAAATAGGTTGAAAAACATGATTGAGAACTATTTCATATAATAGTATTTTAAATCGTGAAAAATATTTGACGTTCATGTGATACTTTTATTTTGGTCTTTTGTAGAGGTCTATTTAAACTGATATCGACCGATACGAAATACGGTAATTGTTTTATTATATAATTAAAAAGAAAATATATCTTACAATAATCTGTTTAAAAAAATACATCATTCTCCACGAAAGTTGAAAATTCTTGATAAAAAACAAAATTCAAGAGAACCGACTTTAAATTTGTGTAAATTTTACAAAATTTGGCTAACCGAAGACTTATTTGCCCTTTTTTGGCATTTCAATAATATTTGATTTCCAATCACACCTTCTGACATCGACGTTGTACATAATGTACCGATTCAGAAATTCTGTACTGGCGAAATATGTCTTGACCAATCAGCGACGTCGTGAACAATCGCAATCCCAGAATGCCTTACGATTTCTGAATTGGTCCATTGTGCACTGTGCTTTGTAACTGACAGTGTATATGTTTATTGTAGGTGGCAAAGGGTTATTTTCGTGCATCGTGATTTTCATTTTCGGGGTTTCCGTGATTGATTAATGCCCTTATTTCACTGCGTTTCGCGCACGCAAGCCAAAATCTTACTTTTTTTCATCGACTTTATATTTTCTTTGTTTTAGTTTTTAGGCCTTCATCCTTGACGTAACATTATCTGCATAGTATATATAATCCAAAATGCTAATAAAAACAGATATGACACACATGCATACCCTGAAAATGTAATCTACATCTAGTACATGATTTTGTCTCGACAATTAACCATATCACATGTATAGCCATAGGAACATATTTTCATCATTTATTGTACAAAAAGGTCAAAATAAAAAGTTTTGACCTATCTGTCTCGGCCTACTGATCCAATATCCTTGATGTGAATAGGCAGCCCCGTCAAGAGAAGCAATTGTAAATTTGAAAACTTTGACAAAAAACAACAAACAATTACTTTCTTAAAGATTGGGCCGACCGATTTTTTACTTCTGCTCACTGCTTGTTGTATGTTTATCTACGTCATTCTCAACATTTCTATGGTAAATCACCCATCTTTAGCGCTAAAAGATTTAAAATGATGTTGTTTATTTTTGTGTCGGGTTTTTGTTCCTGTTTAGTTCCCGAGTGTCGGATACTATAGAATGTTTGATTGAATGATATGTCCAGTACCAACCAATGACAGCTCGCGATTCAATAAAGCCTGTATAATTTTGGACCGATGACGGATGACGGAATGTGCAGGCAATTGAAATTTTAAAATGGGACAACCATCCCAACTTTTGGATATATGAAGCGTAGTCGTAGTATTTGTTGTTTCTGCAGTAACCTGGCTAACCAAAAAGCGTCTGATTATTTTAGTTGTATAGATATTGCAGTGAATTTGAGTTCTATAAATTCAATTTCAACGATAAATGTTTCTTCAAGGGAAACAAAAATTGAGCATTTTATAAAAATAATGCACATTCTGATAGGTCTCATGTATGGGATTTTAAAAAAAAGTCCATTTTTGTCCAGAAATATAATGATTGTTTTAAATAATTGCATATTTCTATTTTCTGTTTCATTGTTGGTGAATAAAACTTTTGTCTAACAATCGAAATAATACTTTATTCAATTTTGAACAAGGAACCTCTGAATACTTCTGACTAAAGTGCCCCAAAACAACAAAACAGACAGTCTGCAGCTGACAATATCTGCAAATATCCAATTTTTGTATAATTTGCTTGATTTTGTCATGTTGTGTTTGTTTTGCTTTTTGAACTGTTAATTCAAGGATTCATACATTGGAATCAGTTGACACAAATTTGATTTCTCAAACCAGTTTTTAGTGGGCGTCCATAGAAAAATGCCCATTAGCAACACAAAAGACAACAAAAAGTTTCTACATTTTATTTTGCCATGTGTTTTTTGTGCTTTAGGCCATATTTTAGATTTTAAATTCATCCCTTTTAACAGCTCTCATGCTCATGTGTCTCGTTATTTTGTTATTAACGCAAGACGACTTGTTTGGAAGAGTTCTTAGATTTTGAAACTGCCAGCACATGTATAGGTACCAATCACTGCCATCAACTGGGCTAAACAAATTAACAGAGTGCAATACCAAAATATGAAATAGTATAACAGATGTGTTACAGTTATTTCCTCTCAGGTAATTCAACTTGCCGCATTTTGTTTGTCTTGTCCAATTCGCAACGGTTAACATTTCTAAGGCACGTCATCGTAAAAAATGAAAATCATAAAAATCAAAACTAAGGTTGTGTTTTGTACAGTCATTATTGAATTTTGATTCTAGGGTATATGGCAATTAAGAAATTCGCAGTATACACTTATATGCAAATATGTCCATTATGTAACAGTCCCTTCGAAATGCCATGTGGCTTATTGAAGTCTTTGACACTGTATACTGTTTGTAACAAGACACAAATACAGTACTTGCATGATATGCATAAATGCATGATAGTATGTTCATAAGAATTTTTTATCTTTAAGGGCCCATAACAGAAGAAGACCACATAGTTTCCGTACCAGGATTAGGCAAAACAAACAGAAAAATATTAATCGTAGAAGATTTTGAAGATGACTCTTTGGACCTCAGCAAGGGATTAACACCGGATCCAAGGGTACTGATCCCTGCAATAAGAACCATGGATCTTTTTGATGATGATATATTCGTATGTGCCTATATGAAATGTGTTTAATATATTTGTCTTTATGACATATATGAAGATATTTCATGCGACAATGAAATTGGTGCATCACAAATCCTTCAGTGTTAGGGGATATTCATTTTAGGAATCTGTGGCCACAAATCATGTGAATAAACAAATGTGAAAATAAACTTGGGTACTAGTATACCTTAGTAACTGCAAAAGATCGAAGCTCAAAATGCAGATTTCTATCCTTTGTAGTGAGACCTTTAAGTTATTGCCAAAATACTTGACCTTGTGACAATGGCATAAAAGGGAAACTTTATGCTTAAATTTTCTTTTTAAGCTGCCATTGGTGGGATAGGGCATAGTTGTTTTACAAAATACAATTGTTTTCAGTTGAATTATTTTCGATATCTAGTATAGTTATCATTAAAATAGTGGGACTTAACAACACATAGGGCAGTATAATTTGCAAAGATGTACTGGACCTTCCACCAAGATATTCTGTATCAGTTATAATTTGGAAGATATTGACAAATATTGTATGTTTTACATTTGGTTCTTTAAACAAGTGAGTTTTCTGGATCCGTTGACACGTGTTTAATTTAACACTCTATTAGATGACTGAAGTATTATTTTACATTTCCCTTTGGTTACGGAAAAGATACACTAGTATGTAACAGTTCGAGGACTAAAATGGTAACAGTAACTCATACTGAAGCTATGAATGATGACTCGTTTTTATATTATAGAATTATAGCTTTTGTATAGGTCAGTACTATGTTATATCGACCGGAGAAATGCATATTAAACGACAGCAAAGCTGGAGGTTTATATGCATTTCTTGGTAGATATAACATCGTATTGACCTAGTACAAAGGCTAGAATTGTTATAATATTATTCATTGCATTTAAACACTTGTCTCGTAATTGTATCTAATATGAGTCTATATCCTTTGGGTTATCCCAATTTTGAATTTTTCATTTATTAGTATTTAAATGTACACGTACGCATTTACTGCATTTAAAAATTGTTTTTCATACACGTTTACTCCGGAATGCATACAAGCTGCAATATCTTGTGAAGTATATTTCTGACTAACATGGCCATTAATCTATCACATACATCAAATTCATAAAATGAACATATAATTTACATATTGAATCAAAGTCCCCTTTCCGATTTTTCACTTGTACCGGTCACAAATACAACAATGGAAGCTCTTAATGACCTTTTTGGTAAAAGGAACACGAAATAACAGTTTAAGCTATTTTAACAACCATGCAATATGTTCCATGCAGTTAGCCGTTTTTGTAATGCCGTTTGTGCAACCTCACACAATAAAGGGGTTCATGTGATTATGTTTTGCCAATGGAATAGTTTGAAAAAATATTTGATTAATAATATTAATAAAGATTTGTCACAATCAAATTTTTGTCCTTATGCTGATTTCTTCACATATATCATATTTGAAACGCGTGTTTTTTTCAAATTTCTTTGATAAAGTTGATTTGCAGCAATGGTTGTTATCTAAAGCATACTATAGAAACACAAAAGCCATTGTTTAAACTGCGATCTAAATTTCAATTAAAACTTTTTTAACACTGACTTATTGTCTTTCACCATTGATATATCCTAAGATTAATGGTCTTACAGATAAGAGTTCCAGATATTTTGATTTCATTTTGACAAGTTGTCAAAATGAACATTCGCAGAAACAAAATTTACAGTAACTTTGGTATTAAGTATTTTACGAAAGAATATGGAGTAAATGAACATGAGACCATAACACATATGTCAATTTCAACTTCAATAATTTTAATGAGCTGTATGGCCATTTCTGAAATTTATTCCTCATCAGCAGCACTAAGACATTTATTTACAGAACAGATATGTATAGCAATAGCCCTTATTGAATGAGCATGCAATTTTTTTGGTCCAACAACCAACAATTATTGCTCTGGGCAATATGAGTTAAACTTTGCATTTTCAAGTTTGCTGCAGTAGCCCATTTTTTTTCACGTAAAAGCAGACGGTTCAATATATTTATGCCAAACTTCGTGAAAAAGTAAGATTAGCAATTAAAAATGCGTTAGCTCTTAACTTGTATCATAATAAGTTAATTCTGTGTGCTTTCAAATTTTAGACATCCAGAACTCCACTTTGTTGGTATGTTGTAACCCCCTTTGAAGGCAATACTTTTGTACATGTTACTAAGAACAAAAAATATTCATGGAGCTTCTGAAGTAAAGGCAATTTTTATTATTTTTTTTTCTTTGCAGGAACACACTGGGTTTGGGAAATGTGTCAAATGTTAATGAAAGGTAAAGCTGAATACCACAGTACAGCGAAAGTCTCTTGTATGCTAGAATTTCATTTACCAGATGAGTTCAAAACGTTAAAAAGACCAAGGATATTCAACACACACGTGACTCCAAAATGTCTTCCAATTCAATTGTTTGAACGAAAGTGTAAAATTATCTATTTACAACGGAATCCTAAAGATGTAATGACTTCCATGTATCATCATATGAAATCAACAAATGTAACAATGGACTCATCAGTAACATGGGAAAGTTTTCTGTCAGAATATCTATTGAAAAACGGTAAGAAAATGAAAAATGTATGAAAAAAAAGATTTGGTTACAGTAACAATGGTTCTACATGATGTAAAAATATTGATTCATTGTTTCGCAAATCACAAACGAGAAGACAATTTTGCTGTAACGCGTCTTATCTGGTTGATTCTTTTTTATTTTTATTACTCTTTTATCCCCATTAAAAGTAATATTAGCTAATGTACTAAGATTAAATTTTTTATATTGCTACTCTTTTACCATTAGTTTTTGTTTATTGTGCATATGTCAGCAGAATAATACAAGTCAACGAAAGGAATGATACTAGCGAGATCAAAACATAATATATGTAAATTTTAGCATCGGACCTAAGCCTATTGCTATTTTTAACTGTTATGTATTTCCATTACAACCAAACACAAATGAACACAAACACTTATTTCAGACAGGTCAAATGTTTACTGTATGTGAAAAAAAATACACCAAATACGTGTTTTAAAAATGGCTGGGATTTGCAACTATTATTGTTTTCAATATTGTTTTTTCTCAGTGACACGAGTAAGATTGGACACTAATCCAATCAAACTATAATTATAAACATCAAGAAATAAGCAACTTGAATAACATATCGTTCTTGGTAACGTTAGAAGTCATTGAACAATAATAGCTGCGGCAAAAAAATAATCGTTGGAATCACCAACATACTCTTGGATCAACTAAAAATTTAGAACATAAAACTCGCAAAACCGAAACTTTGCGATCGAAATGCAGGTTTCCATAACAATTGGCAATGAAATATGTTGGTTCATTTTGTCAAAATTGCTGAAAATGTAATTCAAGAACTTTTTTCTAGAAGGAAAATTTGTATAAAAGACCACTAATTTTAAACTTCAGCAGTTTATATATGCATGTAAATATGAACCTTACGCCTCTAATGCACTGTTCGCAAATGTTACGTTATTTCCATCACAATCAAAGTATTTCCTGAAACCTTGCACATATTTGAGATAGGTCAAGGAAGAAATGACCAAGTTTAAACTTAAACTTCTTTGACAAACATGCACTCTAGACATTAGCAATGAAAGGCTATGTAAATATGGACCATATGGTGACCCCTAGATGTTTTGTTTTTTGTCGTTTTAACCTGGATATGGGATGTTGTCTCCTTGACATTTGCCCCATTTCCTTTCTTTTTCATATCTCTACAAACCAAGCAATAGAACAATGCTTTTATTGTTGTTCTTCTGAATTTTAGCGCAGGCTTGGAATGGGAGAGAGAAAGGGGAGGTTTCGATACCAAGAAACCCTACAGGGGGTTTTTGCTAGTGTTGGTACCAAGTCCGGCTTTCCAGAGTTCCTGTCGTTGTTTTCGTTTGTCTTTTGTCTTTTTATTGTAGATCGGAACGTTCACACTAATTGGTTTTATTACACAAGAACTTGGGATGAATTTAAAGCTAGAACTGATTATCCAATTTTAGTTTTACAGTACGAGGACATAAAAGAGGTAAGGTTTGAATACATATTTTTATTGAAAGTAAACACATAGTTTAATTGGGAACAGAGTGAGTACAGTACACAGATAAATACTAATTAAAAATTATGCTGCGTTCACACTGGACGTTTAATTCGAATTGAATTCGGATTCAGGTCAAACTAACCGTTTAAACGTGCCCATGCATTATTTTCTTAATTTGAATAAGGATGCGCATCCCAATTTAAAAATAGGAAAAAAATGAAAGGATATGGAGTAAATGTACGTGTGACAAAAACGCACACGATACATAGAAAACTCGAGTTTATCAAGGACAGGGCTTTTATTCCTGTCTACATCTTGATGTCGCCTGAGGGTCTTTAACCAGTGGTGAACAATATTCACCCCCTCAAGCGAGATAAAGACACTTAAGCGATATTCTCGACAAAAATTATATCAAGCTCACTCCCTTGCTCCCCACCCGCCATGGAGTGCCAACTTGGGCGATGCTTAGGAAAACACAAGGGTTTAAAGACGAGAATAAAAATGTTGAGCAACATCGATCGCAGCTTAAATATGTCATCGACATGTCGTAATGTTCATTTCACATTCACGTCAGCTGACGTTCGGACACTATACGTATTTGGAAAGCGAATTTACTAATGCGAATTCGATTCGAATTACGTGTGAATGCAGCATTATTTAGCAAGAGAGCCTTTCATATCGAAATTCATTTCTAATTTGGATATTTTCAAACCAAAATCTGAAATTAAGAACAGATATTCAGCGAAACATATAAAACTCGTTAGAGTATTTCCAGTTTCATTTTCGATTGATTGATACTAAAATTTTAAATCTATATCTTTTATCGAAATATTGTTTGTATTGTTTACATAATGAGTAAGCTGAAAAATCATTTTGCTCCTGAATTGTCCATTGTCTAAACAAATATGCTTCAATTGTTTTACAATGATATAGTCAAGATAACATGAATCAACTACAATGGCAAAAATTAACAATCACAAGCCACAACTCACAAGGGAGCTGCACTACAAAAACACATAACAGACTAATAGACAAACATTGATAACGATAGGAAATCGGGATAGCAACACTAGCGAAAGCCAGTGGAAGGGTTAAACCGGTTTATGGATACCCAGACCTCCCCTTTATCTGTCCCGTTTCCCTATAGTATTGTAAACATACGAATAAAACCCAATACAGGTAGACTACCAACTCTGTTACCACTATCTTGAAAAAGAAAGGAATTTTACAATACGTAATCTAGAAAGATGGGTCAAAGAGTGCTCGCCGCTTAACTGCCGTCTAGCTCAAGGAACCTAGTCTGCTTGTAAAACACTGTAGCACCACGGAAGAAAATCAAACTAAAAACTTCCTGCAAGGTTTGGTAAAGAATCGTCGTGTATTTCAGTAGACATCGACAATATCAGTGAGAGGCAAAACCTTTTCAGTCATTTTTCATTTTTTTTTGTATGGCAAATGTTCCCTACCGATTATCGGAAGTGATTTTTACTGATTATCAATTTCAAGAGTCATCTGAGCAGAATGACGTAATCTTATTAGGTTTTTAGACTGCTACATATTAGATGCGCGTATATTAAATGAATTGTTATTATTATCGTAACTGAGTTTAGTCTACTGAAACAACTTAAAGGACGTATATGAAATTGATAATTGTAGCTTTTAACTGTGCAGTAATTCAGAAGTGGCAGACGTATTACAAAACTCATTTTCAAAACATGCTTTCACAAGACGCGATGTATGAATATGTTACTTTTTTAGGCATTCGCAAACTCATTTAATGTTAAAAATTTCAAAAAATATAATTTTCTTTATTTTTTTACAGAATACCGTAAATTGTTTAGCAAAAATAGCAAAATTTATCGGGCGTCCGAAAGATGAATTCCTATTCAAGGAAATAAAGGAAATGTGTAGTGTAAGCAAAATGAAACAGATGGAAACAGAAAGGGAAACAGATACAGCACTCTTAAATCCACGTCAAATATCTAGTTTGTATAGAAAGGGCAAGTATATGCAATACTCTTAAACCACACCAAATATCTAGTCTACAGAAAGGGCAAGTATACACATCACTTTTAAATCCACATCAAATATATAGTTTATACAAAAAAGGCAAGTATATTAAATTTGTGATTTTAGAAAAATGACTCATATTGTCAATATGTGCAGATAAATGTAGTTGAAACAAAGAAAATATTGCTTTCTAAAAGGTAAGAAAACCAAACAAACAGAATATGGTCTGTAAGTCTCATTATGTGACTCACGAGAATCCACGGTAAACCGACAATTCGAAAACGTTCCCCGCCGAAACATGACGTCTGAGGATTATAACGTTCAAATTTCAGTTTGAAACGTCATATATCTATGTTTAAGATGTAACTTCCGGGTACAGTTTTTGGTACCGGAAGTACCAAAATTGTACGAGACTTACAGGCCTTATAACAACCATAGAGGCTAAACGTTTTGATAATTTAGATATTTGTAAGGTATGTTTTATTTCTACATTGCTACATTTCTACAAGACTTCCTTGATAGACGCTGATGGCTTACAAATAGGCTACTTCAGCAGGGGTATGTTACCCATAACTTGAAGTCATTACTACAGAAGTTTTACGGTCGAAATCAGGATATTGTGGACAGCTATGGGAAATCTGTTTCCCAGTTTTTCCTCTTCCGGAATTTGACTTTAGTACCGGAGTTGACATGTTCAACATGGCGGGTGTCATATTAGAAGCAGGAGATGCTTACTCTATCGGTGCACCTGATCCCACCAATTGTTTTTTTTTATTTGGTCCGTGTTGTTCTCCTTTGTATGTGGGTCTTCATTTTTTCTTTTTTGTTCCGTACACATTTTATGTCTTTGTTTCTTTGTTTTTCCGATGTTGCCATTGTCCTTTTGATCGATCGTTTTAGACTGACGGTTCGTCTCTCACTTGCATGGCAAGCTTTTTTTGTGCAAATTCGTTTTATCTATGATCGGCTGTGTTACTGATGATACCCTTTCTTCCTGGGCTTTTCACTAATATTTAGTCTCGAATATCCTAATTAATCAATTAAACAATTAAACAACTACCTAAACTGAATTCATGCGTGATCAAGGATATAGTGTATAAAACCGCTACCATGCATAGTTAATTTGTACAATTATAGATTATGCACAATAACAATAATTTTTTGAGAGCGAATGCAAACCTAATCGAACAATCAGCCTTGACCATTTTTTTGTACAGAAATATAGCTGCAAAACAATTAATATTTTGTCTAATATTAGATCTGACATTAGTGGCTCAAAAACTATACTAATTTTCATTTCATGTAAAATCTTAGATGGTTTTCCGGGAGATTAAGTATCCCGTATGTTCCTCCTTAAAGCAAAGTGGTCTAATTACCTGATAAGAGCCAAATCGGTAAAGACCTACATGTCTTTGAACTCATACAATACTTGCTAATATTTGCTATAAGTTATATTTATCAAGCGGAATTCTAAAATTTTAATTATCTCTTTGGTTAATATAAAGACATGATGCCAAAATGGCTAATTTTGTCAAATCTTCATGACATTAAGCACAATATGCATTTTGATGTGAAAAGTCAAGTTGGTATACCTGTTTGTAGATATCACGTTCGTAATAAATTTTAAAACTCTTCTCTTTTTCTTTTTTAGGTATAGTTGGAGACTGGAAGAACCAATTCACAGTTGCGCAAAATGAAATATTTGATAATCTTTTAAGGAAAAACAAAGTAGGGGAGTTTTTATAGACATGTTTATGTAAAGTGAGCTTAATATATTGGTTTAAGGATAAATACCAGCATAAAGTTGAAAAACAACAGAATGGCCGATTTGTTTATATGAAGTTGTAAGAAATATACATTTGTAAGGACATATATTTAGCATATAAGACAAATAAAGACCACAAATAAAGGACCAGTCAAGAACAACGAAATTGAATACTCGTGTAATATTTAAGACAGGGTTGTAGGATTACGTCAAAAAGTGCGAAGAACTTGCTGATATGTTCACGACTTCTAGAAATCTGTATTTAATGAAATCGTTGTTTTTTATTAGCGTTAAACAATTAATTGTCATATCAAGCAATGCAGCAATCTGTGACTGCGATTTTGTTTGAAATACCCTTTCAAAAATAAATTATTCATATTTCTTTGTTTACATGATTCTATGGTTTTACAAAGTTTCTTATTACGTTCTGTTTGACAAATTTTGGATCTCTTGCTTATGAAAAATAGAAGATGTTACACAGTTTTGAGGCTTCTCGTTGGTGTGCTGTGGAAAAGTTTTGCACATCATAGTAAACATTTATTATTTAGCAAAAACAGGTTAATTTTATAGTATTTTTAAATCAAATAATCACATAATCTATTAGGTGATCTCGTTATCAAATAATCACCAAAAATACCCCTTATTAACAGGTAAGTTACCGTCTTATGAGAATGCTCAATTTAAGGCAGATTCAAGGAGACGTACAGTACAGTGCTGAAATTTCGAGAAAGAAGCTGTAGTGTGTTGAAGTTCTGCTTAGAGTGTTCCATTATCACAACAGTTGAATGACAATTTTCTTCCGTCTCCTTTTGTTTTTTTTGGGTGTTGTAAAACCTCCATATCATAACTGTAAACTTATTTTGAAATGACAAGGATACGACTGTTAAAATGAACAACAAAAAATATTTTTTTGCTTTTGTCATGATGCATCTATTTGTGCATTTTTTATGTGTATTATAAGGTAATGCAAGAATAAAAAAACTAACAATTAATTACGTCATAAAAATAAACATGAAGATTCTACACAAAGAGTTTGAGACGACCAAATGCATTACAGATCATCTTTACTGAAGTAAGATGACAATATTAAATTGCCACAATTGGTATTGGGCATAAAATATACATCGCATTCCCCGTCTGCATAATTACTTACAGAATACTTTCTGACTAGGGCAAAGTGTCTTGATGCCACAAAAAATGATATAGCAAGTAGTGAAGGTGTAATAACGCTGTTATAGGCGTATTGGAACACTATAAATAAATCGGTTTGTTTGCTTGTTTCTTGCAATTTATTAAAAACGATAAAATATACAAAAAGAGGATTTTAGTTGTCATCATTATAAATGTTGATAAATCGTTCATTAATATTTTCCTCCGTAACCATATCCTTTTCCTCCGTAACCCCCATATCCTCCATAACCACCATAACCTCTATTACCACTGTATCCTCCGTAACCACCATATCCTCCCCATCCCCATCCTCCATATCCACCATATCCTCTACCCCATCCTCCATATCCACCATATCCTCTACCCCATCCTCCGTATCCACCATAATAGCCAGGTCCTACAGTTAATAAAAAATTTCTGATCATTTCTACTATCTTGTGTTCCTTTTGTTTGGTAATATCAATTTAACGTATATTGACTTTATCTACACCGAAGTGACATAGAATTTCGATTTTTTTAATTAATGCAAGTTTTGTAACTAGATATTGAAAGAAAAAAGTTCTTTTTACATGACACCAGCATGGTGATGTTAAATTGACAGTATAATATGTATCTTCTCGAGTCCTAATTGCGAATTTCATTGTCAAGTTTATATCATTGAAATACACGTTTCAGAATGTTTGAGTGAATGAAACTTTTTCAACGAAGAATATATATTTGCATACGCAAGGTCATGGAATTCATGAATAATCACAGAAGTATAGCAATTCAATAATCAAATATACAATATCAGGCATTGATTTTGAAAAGTGTGCCATTTAATTAGGTATTCCTATGAAACAATATATACTCTTATATGAATTGTCAAAAGCACATTGCCATTATTCACCTCTATTAAGGTGGGTAACGTTTAGGTAATGGTAATGTTCAAATATCAAAAACTGTACCTAAACATTATCCTGAACCGGACAAAACGTTATCCGATGTTACTTAAAATAAGACATTTTTCTCAACAGGGCTAAACATTATCCAACCGGACTCAACCAATTATACGCGATCTCTTCCTACCTTAACTGTTCGTCGAGAACTCAGCTTAACAGAAGTGTAATTGAATAATGCGACAGTGCACTGATAATGTTAAACAAACATAATATTTTATAAGGGTTTAAAACCTTATACAACAATAAACACCTAACAAACGACAATATAAATGACCAAAGCAATAGAGGATTGGATTTTCATGAATGTAGTCGGGGTCTATACTTCAAAATGGAACCTTCCAAGTAGAAAATATATCAAAAAATAAGTTTAAAATAATTACCCCATCCGCCCCAGCCCCATCCTCCGACTGTGACTGCAGGAACTAAGTATCTGCCACCATATCCCCCTCCATAACCACCACCGTATCCTCCGTATCCATACCCGCCGCCATATCCTCCGTATCCATATCCATTAATACAAACAGCACACAAAAGTACAATGGCGACAATGATAAGCTTCATCTTCAGCTGTCAATGATATTAAGTTACATATCACATATGAATCACAAGGGCCAGAAAATGGAAAAATTCTAAAAGCAAGAAATGGAAGCCAGAAATCATGTCTTCATATCATGTCTAAAAATACCCCCCCTTTTTTTAAATACTAACAAGCATTAAAAAGAATGCGAAACTCTTAACTTCAAGAACCTCAGCTTCAGTCTCAATTATTCTTGTTTATTCGTCATGTAACATGTCGCCATTCGAGTTATCATAATTCGTTTTTGTGATTGTTAATTCGTGTTTTTCCTTGCAAACATCCAAAACCATGTCTTATGATACTCAGAAGTAGTCTGCTATAATGTCAAACTATTGTATTTGTTAACTTTTCAATTTTCTGTAGAAATTTGAGAAAATAAATTTTCCAAAACACTTTTTGAAGGGCAATTTAGTTTTTTAGATAGCAAACAGCTATATCATAGCGTCAGAGATAGAATAATACAATGTTTTATTCCACTGGCGTGAAATATCCTGGATAATCCCAACATATTTGTTTGATACCATTAAAAAAATTGCATACATATACATTTAAGGATTAGGAAGAGAAATTTAACTGATCAGTTTAACCAAATTTGTTTAGAAGAAAAAAAAATATTTATCGAAATGTTCATGCTTAGGAATTTTTCAGACGTCTATAAATATTGAAACATATCTTTCAAAGCTTTTTATTTTAGATATGACAGCAACAAATTAACCATAAAATAGGGAAGAAGGCAAAAAACTGAAAGAAAAGTAACTTGTGCACTTATGGGGGTCTGGAAGATGAAGATCATTATATTTTGCATTGTTATGCATTCTCTGATGATCCATAGGAAGAAAGTTTTATTTTTCCTTATATCTCGTCCAAAAATTTATAATTTTCATAAGATGTCGGTGTAGTTCGGTTAAAAATTAGATCCAGGTCAATTATTAAGGTGAAAATTCAAATTTTTAATTAGACCATTGTATTTGTTTTGTTTTGTTTTTTTTTTTTGTTTTTTTTTTTTGTGATATGTTGAATGACATGTACAGAGATTTGTTGACAAGACAAGACAAGACAGTTACTTTATTAAGCCCCAGACACACTGAGGTGTACAAGAGGACAAACATAAATAAACATACAAACATGAAAACATATACCAAACAAAAAATGTCTCTGGTAATACACTACAAAATTTCAATACACAAACACACACTATTATGTAATATATTAATATAAAGGTTAATAACCAATTTGACAGAACACACAGCACTACTGTCGGTTACTGATAGTTAAGTTTAATTGTATTTTTCAATTAGGATTTTTAAATACTTTGCTAAATTTTTATATAGTTCAACATTGCAGAACATTAATAAACGTATCAATTTATAATCTCTTGGATAGACAGTATAATACGATGGGATATATTTCTCACGGAAATTCAAGACTTCGTTTTCACATATAAAAAAATAATGCAATTCATCACCAAGACCATTCCCACAAAGATGACATATTCTTTCTTCTCTCGGTATGTTGGTCCATCTTCCCGTTTCGATAGTGATTTTTAAGATTGTACACGTATTTCCTTTTTAACCTGAGGAACGGACAGCAATTGCCTAATAGAGAGGAAATTATTACATTTTCAGAATAAAATTCCGTCCTTCCCCTTGCACACAATTTGTCAGTTGTCGTTGCTTTTTGATATAAATGAAAATATGCAATACGTTCAAAACTACTGTAGATAATGCTTTGAGTTAAGGTCAAGTCGAAGTAATTGAACGCCATCTGGTGTTGTCTTGTTTTGAATTAATTTGGTAACGTCCCTTTCTATTGTATGACGTTCTTGGGGACGTAAAACACCTATGACGTTTCATATGATTTCCCCGAATGCATAAGGATCTCGTCGACGAAACTTTTTGTAAAAGGGTAACAAAATTGCCTCTTCTTATAAAAAAAACAACAAAATCGACTCAAAAGAATAAATAATGAATGAATATTGAATAAATGCACATGAGAAAAAGTCTCTATAAACACACGGCACTGATAATTATTGAAACACGCATTCATCGTTACATACAACAAAAATTAACGTATGATTTCCTCGAATGCATTTTGGTGACATCACAGGAATGATCTCGTCGAAGAAACTTTTTGTTATGTAAGGGTTACAAAAATTGCATTTTCTTATTAAAAAAACAACAAAATCGCCAAAAAAAAAAAAAAAAGAAAGGATATGGAGGAAATGCACATGAGACACAGTCTCTCAGTCACAAACACATGGTACTTCTAGGCAATGCAACAATGCCTTCACCGTTGCATATAGCAAAACAAAAACAAAAACAAAGATCATAGCTTGGCGAGATAGTCGCCATATTTTTATAGAATAATGATACTTCTAAGAAAAGCTCTATTGTCCGCTCCATTTATCAGATTGCATAGACCAAGAACTATACGACCTAGAAACTCAGTGGTTTCTTTTTTCAGACCTAAAACACGATGCACACGGCATAGTCAGTGCCTGAAAAACACCTTTACCCGGTCAATTGACAAAAATCGGCATTTCATCTTTCTGTGGAAAGTTAAATAAGAATTGTTTTCTCTATATAATAGTTTTCAATAAAGTTTTCAAAGTTTTTCTCTAGATATCATATGAATGCAGTCAAAATTTTATCAGTTATTCAAACATTTGCAAGACATTGACGGATGATTTGATTAATGTATGAGATTATAGATATTTCTAAATAGAATCAATACATTTTCCAGTAGCTGTAATAAGAGGAAGATGTTGCCTGTCATTTCAATATTACCCCATGTTAATCATAGCTATACTCGCGACTTCTGAACTGTTCTTTTTTAAGTTGATATTCCCCAACCTATTTGATCGTGGGGTTATGAAAGTGTGACATTCATATATTTACAATTTGAGAGGTACTGTTTGTAAATAAAGCACAGACTTCACATAAAAACTGGTATTCGAAGTTGAAAACTTTGAAGAATATAAAATATTTGGAGATGGTTTCCGGCGTAGTTGCTATTTTCAGGGATATAATTTTAAAGCAAAGAAAAACTCCAAAAATCACATTTTTGTGTGTTGATGTAGATAGACTGTTTTCCGTCTATACATGTACATGTATTTTCGTAAGTTTTTAAAATATTAGCGATTTATCTTGGAAAGTCAATTTAATCGTTGCGTCTTTAACGCCGCTTTCGGGAGAAACACATATCATCAAATAAAAAATGAAAGTACAGTATAAAAAGACCTTATCAATTTTCCCCAACATTTTTATTTATCTGGAAATCGTCAAGTCCAGAAATTCGTGGGGAAATGCCGAAAGTTATTGTATTCTTTGGGAAACCCTTCACATCATTTCAAATGTAAATTTTGATGATCATCGGATTTTGTCTCTCGAATAAATGCAGGTGTACTTTGTTAAAGGAAAAAATATTCAAGAGCAAAGAATGTTTTTTGCCGACATTGCAATGAACTTTTTTATTGGCAAAAAAACAGTCTTGCAATCTTTGCAAAAAAAGCAACTATTTGTAATATTGTTGTAAAAAAGCTGCGAAAGCATCCAAACACAATCGAATATTGGCAAAAGATCATGCGGATCCAGGCCCCATGGATTCCAGGCGATTTTTCCCACTTTTATCAATTTTTACTTAAATTCTGCACGAAATTTCAAACATTTCCAGAAAAAAGGGAATTCCAACCTCTGGAACCCTCCCTCTGGATCCGCCAATATGCGCTTGATTTTTTAAATGCGAGAATTATTGCGTGTACATGTATTTGTTTCATTCATTTGCCGTGTTCTATGTTTAATTTATTGCAATTATTAAAAATCTAACCGACTAAATTTCAAGTTAAGAAAACACTTTACCGGGCGAAATTAAAAAAAATATATAGTGTGACATAAATGTTTTACATTTAGTGTAATAAAAGTATTTCTAGACGAGAAACAAGTAACTTAAAGATCATTAAAGTCTGTAAAAATAAAATTTCTTTTGTTCTTTGCATGCGTTAATACAACCGAATGAACATTGTCACCGGAAAAAAAAGAACTAGTTTAAATAATGGAGAAACGCTTTGCAGTACAAAGTCGGTAAATTTATTTTCACAATTTATAGTACCAGATATACATGGAGGACTCCTGCCAAGATACTGTTTCTGCAACTCTCTTCATTCGAATATCGACGATGGCAAATGTGATCCTTGACTCTAGCATTTTTCTGCACAAATTCGTGTATTTGAATTTATTTATAGATGGGGTCTAGACGATTTTTTACATTTTTTTTTTATATTTCAATGTATCTCAAGCTTAGCAATCATCATGCAAAAAATCAGAATTTTGTAGGACATCGTCAATTACTTCGATTTGACATTAACTTTCAGTCTCATTGCGACGTAATGACGTCGCGACAGCGCAAATGAAAAAGGCCGGAATTTGTCAACATTCGACGTTTTTGGAGAATTATACCGAAAAAACAAGCCTGGGTACCCCCCGATTTTTTTTACAGCTTTGGAAAGCTTAAAACATATCCTACAATATATCATTTTTTTAGAAAACTGTAGGATATCTGCCTATTTCAATTTACAAGTAAACAGTATTTTAAGATAACGATTTGTGGTTTTTCCCTATATAACCAGCTTAAATATGACATTATTTGGGGGAATTTCAATCTCTCCTAGATAAAACACGAGCCTGGGTACCCCCTTTTATTTTTACATATTCTGATGTATCTCTGTTATATGTATAAATGTGCAAAAAATCAGAAATGTGTAGGACACCTTCAATTAGTTCAACTTGACCTTAATATATCGATCGACACATTTATAAACCATTGTTTTTATTCATATGTTGATTAGCTTGAAAGAATTGTTTCCGAACTCACATAAATAATTAACACCATATAAGCCATGCAGCCGAGTATACCAAAAACTACATTTTTGTAATTGTAGAATACAAGTAATGCAAAAATAAATTTAAAAAATATATATTAAATTTCATATTTTTTACAATAAAAAATTATCATACAATGTAGTTTTGAAAATGTTGACATACGTATTTGAATAAGACTTACCTTTGGGGACCTGGTTCTTGGTATGGTGTTTTATCTGGATTCTGTGGAGTTTATATACCAAACACATTATCATAAAACTAACGACGCATATTAACCTGTTGATCATTTTTGTCAAAAATCTGACCAAAATAAAGATTAATTCTAATTTGTTATGTCTTTTTCAAAATAACTTGATAGATCACCTTATAATTGACAATAAATGTATCACTCTATGATGTCTTTTGTTACGAAGTAAAAGAGGGAAGTCTAAAGAGACTGTCGAATAAATATATACGGCGACAACAATCAAAACTTATATTACCCATAACTTCAAGTCATCGCTTCAGAAATTTTACGGTCCACATCACCATCTTGTGGGATTATCTGTTTCGCAGATGACAACAAATCTTCCCCTTTGAAAGCTTAATTGTTGTTTCCTCTACCGGATTTGACCTTACTATCGGATTTGACATGTTCAACACGGTGGGGGTCGTATAAGAAACAGGAGATGCATACTTTACTGGTGCACCTAATCTCGCCCATTGTTTTTTATTGGGTCAGTGTTGTTCATCTCTGTATATCTGTGTGTCTTCATCTTTTTCTTTTCTTCTTTACTTTATAAGCATGTTGGTCGTTTCTTTTGGTCAACGAAAAATGAAGGGCTAGAGAGTAAATATACACGGGACAAATTCAATACAAATACATGCTAAACTTAATCGGAACAACGGTTTTATTGTTCTTCATTATCTGCAGAAATAAAAATATCCATATATTATCTTCAGTATTAATTAATTATGCCCACATCTCACTATTTGATCATGCCAAGGTCTCTTGTAAATGACTCGACGAAGAGTGACCTGTCGTACTTTATATGTTGTAATTGTCTTTTATTAGTGTTTTGTCGGGCAACAGATGACAACGATTGTAAGAACACTTTGCCAATTAATTTTTATCTTAGTTGACGATCCTTCATCCATGGGTTATGAGAAAAAATGATGTCGCGTTTTTCAACATCTAGCAACTAATTCCACTCAAATCAGTGCTTGGGATCGTTATACGCTTACTATGAGGTACGAGCAAAGCTCATTGTTGAAAGCCTCATAGGAACTTTAAGAAGAAGAATAACAATACATGAGACACAAAAATTATAGTGTAACTATTTGACCGTCGTGAATATCAATAAAAATGTCACCAGTGCCGAACAACGCAGAAGGATTGAACGAGTTGCGGAACTTTGTTCCGCAACGAGTTTAATCCACTGCGTTGATCGACACGAGTGACATTTTTATTGATATTCATGATGCTTTTTATTATATAGATTTTCTACTCAAAAACCGAGATTGTAGATGCGGATTATTTTTTTCATGTCAATACGCCAGTTGTTTACTTGACGACGACATTGAAGAGATATTGTGACGTCACTTGATTAAGACGTCATCCAGTGACTAGAAATCCTTTATTTTCACCGATGACAATATGACATTTATTTAACTGAGAAAACTCGATAAATCACCGCTATCTATATAATAATTAACCTTATTCACCAAACACAATTTTAGTCATTTTATTACCATGATTCACACATTATTGGTATCGTTTATGTAAGAAAAATCAAAGCATTGATACAACAACGACAGAAGAATACCGAAGGGACAAAGGATTGGTATTTACAAAAATCGAAATCCAAAGACATGGCAAAAACGAGAACACAGAAAACAATGACGTTAGACCGCTACAAAGCACAGAAATAAAAAACACAACATTCAAAACCAAGGCACTCAAAATGTGAACTCCTATGAAACTGAGAGTGACATCAGGTGCTCCGGAATAGTGAGCATGCCCATCTCTGTTAACAGCACCCGTCGAACTTTAAGTGAGTCAATCCAGGAAAAAGTCAAAATCGGTATAGTCAAATCCGGGAAGATGTGAATCTTGCTGAATATGTTCGCTTTCATTTGGGACACTGACACGTCATATCTTTCAAAGATGTTATGGTGACAGCCATAGAACGTGTTGAGGGATGAAGTAACATAGGCTGAACAGATCCCTGACTAAGCAGCTTTTGGGACAATGTTTTTGCTCTGTTAAAAAATTACTGTACAAACTACATGCTCGACAGTATCGAATCAACTGTGAAACGTACACTGCATAGGCTGGAGAGGTAGGTATGTTGCTGCTAAGAAAGGGACAGTTCACAATTAGGAAGTTAAAATCATCACGCTTTTCATATAGCTTAGATTTCAAACATCTATCTTCATCAATATACAACAAAAGATCTAGGTACGAAGCTGAAGTAAGTGTATCAATTGTTTCTTTTATTTCAAGCTCTTTTGGAAAGATCTGATGTAAATATTCCTTAAATTTTGGATTAATTAGCTATAGAGAAAGTACATCGACTATGTTGTGGAAGCTGAAATTAAAGGACTGGGCTATTTTTTTTCTTTGTTTAAGCCCTTGTAAAAACTTGGCCTCATACGAGTAAAGGAAAGGGTCAATTAGGAGTGACACACAGTTAGTTCCCATAGGAATCCCTATTGTCTGTTGGAAAATGTGACCTCCGAATTCGACAAAAATATTGTCGATCAGAAATTCTAACATTTTGATTACGTCAGTCTCAGTGTACTTCTTATTTGAATCGGTGTGGTTCTTAACAAAATATGTTTTGTCTTTCTCTACTACTAAAAAGGTGTATCTGCGTTCTCCATTTTTAGTGCAGAAACATTGATGTATTAAATTTGTGTGGCGGGGTTGTATAAAGAGTAGAAAATTCAAAAGTTTGAATGCTATGGCAATGAGTAAGACTGTTCGAGGATAACTGTTCAAGGAGATCTTTCGAATTTTTAAGAATCCACACGCCGCTCGTAGAGTAAGCTTTATCACAGTATTTCAGGCCATCTTTGACTGCGGTTAACAAAATAGTTAGGGGCTGTGAAAAAGTTTAGTGGTACATCTGGACGACCCCGCGATAAACCTCTGTTAGTATGAATTCTAACAAAATATATTAACAATGAAGGGATAGGGGATAAATGCAAATGAGAAACTCTACAAATACATGGTAATACTAAGCAATGGAACAACGCTTTAATTGTTGTTTTTCGTCTTGAAGGCACCATGAGGCCTTCAACAATGAGCTTTACTCATACCTCATAGTAAGTTAAAGACGGCCCTAGCACCAGTTTCAGCGGAATTAATGTGGGATCGTCAACAAACATACACTTAACTGGCAACGTATTCTTACAATTGCTGACATCCATTTCCCGACAAAAAACAATAGAAGATGATCATAACATTTGAACAACCACAGCGAACTCATCGAGCCAATAGTAAGAAAACTTGGCATAATAAAATCATGAGAGGTGGGTACAATAAACAGGTGGTCAGAATTTTAAATGACAAAAATAATAAAGCAGGAGAGACAAACTCCAGTCTACAATGAACAATGAAGGGATATGGAGTAAATGCAAATGAGACAAAGTCTCTACAAATACATGGTAATACTAAGCAGTTGAACAACGCTTTTCTTGTTGTTTTTCATCTTGAAGTCACAATGAGGCCTTAAACAATGAGCTTTACTCATACCTCATAGCAAGTTCAAAACGGCTTATATATTTATTTATAAAAGCTCAAAACTTTGCATTGCGTTTTGACATTCCAGTGTTACTAGAATTATTGGTTTACACTGAGATGCTTTTGCGCCAATTACTTGATGATACTATTTTGTATTATGTTAAGGATTTTTTCATAAGCACCTAGACACGCTAGGTGGAAGGGGACGAGGTTATTGAACTGGAAAATCGTGTGCTAACCAAAGGTAACAGATGTAAAAAAAATTCGTTGCCACTACTTAAAGCTTTCTCTAAGAAGTATCCAATTAGAAAAAAAAAACATATTAAATTTGGGAAATATAAAAAAAAAATAGGTTTGCAAAAAGAAATGTTTGGTCTCTTATGGCTTGAAAATGGTAACAGCTTTGCCAAATTCGAAGATGCACTTCGAACCAAGATCGAAAAAAAAACAAAAAAAAACCGAGAATCCCACCATCAATATCTATTTGGAAACCAAATTTCATTTAAATCAGGCAATACTGAATTTTCCTACCTTTTATGGCGGCCATTTTGATAATGGCAGTCCACGAACAATTTTCAACACCGGTTTTGAAGTTGCAACATCAATATCCACTTGGATACCAAATTTCATTGAAAGCGGAAAATGTTGAATTTTCCCGCCTTTTTTGGCAGTCATTCTTAAAATGGCTGTAAGCGAGCAAATTTTAACATCAGTTTTGAAGTTGCGACATCAACTATATTTGGAAACCAAGTTTCCTTGAAATTGGACAATGTTGAATTTTCCCGCCTTTTTGGCAGCCATTTTGAAAAAGGCAGTCAACGAACAATTTTCAAATCCGGTTTTGAAGTCGCAACATTAATATCTATTTGGAAACAAACTTTCATTGTAATCGGACAATGTTGAATTTTCCTGCCTTTTTTGGCGACCGGTCAACGAACAACTTTTAACATCAGTTTTGAAGTTGCAATATCAATTCCTATTTGGAAACCAAATTTCACTGAAATCGGACAATGTTGAATTTTCCCGCCTTTTTTGGCGGCCATTTTGAAAATGGTGGTCAACGGGCACTTTTCAACACCAGTTTTGAAGTCACTACATCAATATCTCTTTGGAAACCAAATTTCATTGAAATCGAATAATGTTGAATTTTCCCGCCTTCTTTGGCGGCCATTTTGAAAATGGCGGTCAACGGACATTTTTCAACACCGGTTTTGAAGTCGCTGCATCAATATCTCTTTGGAAACCAAATTTCATTGAAATCGAAAAGTGTTGAATTATCTCGCCTTTTTTGGCGGCCATTTTGAAAATGGCTGTCAACAAACAATTTTAAACCCACACAGCATGGCAAACATTTTATCAATTTACACTTAATCTTCATCTTCTATAGTTTTGGAAATAAAAGACGAAAAAATGTGAAAATTTTTAAAATTCCGTGAAAAAAGGCAATAACTCCTACAATGGTTTTTGGATTTTCTTCAAAATTTCAAGGTTTGTAGATCTTGATATGCTGAACCTTTTTGGAATATACACTTGACCTTTATCTGTTACACCTTTTGAAATAAAAAAATACAAAATGCACAAATTTTGAAAATTTTACGGAAAAAGGGCAATAACTCCAAGACGGGTTTTCGGATTTTCTTCAAAATTGCAGGGCAAGTAGATCTTGCTATGCTGCTCACTTTTACTACATGTCAGATTTTCTTTTTATATCTGTAACGGTTTTTGAGTTATTTGCAAAAAACAGCTATTTACCCCTATGTTGTATTTTTAGTAACAGTAGCCATGTTGTTTGGTCTTCGAACTAATCGAACACAATTTTCAAACTGCATACCCTGGTGATGCTACAGGCCAAGTTTGGTTACAATTGGCTCAGCAGGTTCAGAGGAGATTTTTTAAATTGTTGACGGACGACGGACGCAAAGTGCTGGCAAAAGCTCTCATGGCCTTTTAGGCCAGGTGAGCTAAAAACAAAAAAAACAACAACAACAACAAACACACAGATGAAAATTTTTGGTCTTTCGTAAAACTTTTTGAACCCCTTTGGACCTTTCAATGGGATGAGGTCTCAAAAATCTAAAGCTTAGCGTCATATCAGTTTTACATTATGGTGTCAATTAACAACAACTGTAACGGAATCGGACAAAACTAACAAAATAAAATGTGGTTATTTTTGGCTCCACTTATCTCATAAATGGAAAATGCGACATAATTTGATTATTATTCCGTAGTGCGACAGTGTTTTACCAGCAGACTAGGCTCCTTGAGCTAGCCGACAGTTTAGCGGCGAGCACTCCTCGACCCATCTTTCTAAATTACGTTTTGTCTATTCTTTCCTTTTCAAGATTGTGGTCTTAGAGTTAGTGGTCTACCTGTATTGAGTTTTATTTGTATGTTTATTATACTATAGGGAAACAGGATAGAGAAAGGGAGGTTTGGGTACCCATAAACCGGTTTAACCCTACCGCTTGCTGTTGCCAGTGCCGGTACCAAGTCCGGCTATCCCGAGTTCCTATCGTTATCTATGTTTGTCTTTTGTAATTTTGATCTTTTTATTGTGCAGTTCCCTGGTTGATTGTGACATGTGATTGTAATGTTCGGCCATTGTAGGTGCTTCCTGTTATCTTCCTTTCATTAATACAATCTTTTTTTTTTACAAAAGTGAAAGTTGTTCTAAAGCAAAAAAAAAAAAACAACTCTTAACCACCCAATTCATCCCACAAAAAACAAAATAAAAAACAAAACACTAAATAAATGAGTAAATAAAATTAAAAAAAAACAAAAACAAAAAACAAAAACAAAAACAAAAACAAAACCAAAAAAAACTAAAAGACAAAGCAAAAAGCAACCCCCCCCCGAAAAAAAATTTAAAAAAAAAGAGAAAAAAAAACAAACAAGCAAAAAACAAACAAAAAACAAACAAAGCAAGAAAAAAAACAGGCGTGGCATTATATTAAAATTTCATAACGAGTTGTCAACTGGAACTTTAGTTTTCACACTACAGACACCGTCCATGACATTGGCATCCGCGGTCGATGTTCTAACCATGAAATGTCTCATTTCGGCCACTACAAATTGATTCAACATGTTATTCGAAATCGTTCGCCCAAAAAATTAAAGTTTGAGGAGAAGTTCATGATTTGACTTTTTTCTTTTTTCATGTTTCTCGTTTCTTATCGAATCAAATCAGCATTTTAAATTTTTATCGCTCGCTAAAAAAATAGAATTTTGGTTAAAAAAAATGTTCGCTCGCTAGTCAGCATAAAATCTTTTTTTTTAAATTAAAACCATTTTGCTCACAAAATTTTAGGAATATCTTGGTGAAATTAAGTGGACAGAAAAAAAAATAATAAATTAAAATGAAACTTGGGCTAATTCTCAACTCTATTTTCTGAAAAATGTCCTAAGAACTAGGAATTGGTTTTGAGTGGCCTTGTCTTCTGGTGTATTTAGATTTAGTACACACGATCAGCACATAGTTTTTACACGAGTGTTGTTGATGTCCGCCAAAACAAATATGCCTACATGAGAATATAAAGAGTTCGAAGCTACTTTCTTAACTTTTACAATTTTTTGCAGCATATAAGGCAATATTATTAATGCATACTCTATTGATTTACATTATGGTGCAGTCATATCCTCTCACAAAGTTAACTTACAGTCGTTCTATGACTACTCAAAGTTAACTTAGAATTGTTCTAGAACAGTTCTATGACTACTCTAGAACAGTGTTCTGAAGGTAGTCATGGCTAAGAACAGTACTAAAATCGGTCATAACCTGTTCTCTGAAAGCAGCCATAGTCGGCAAGTGTTAATCCAAAACTGGTCATCGTCAATGAATTGCATTGAATTACGGCGGTCCCAAAAAAAAAATAAAATTAATAATATTAATAAAAATTATAATGTTTTTTTTTAAACAGAATTTGAAAACCGATCTGTCAGTCGTGTTGGTAATTTTCATTTCAAATGGCGTGTTTCGGAAGATAAAACATAAATAATAAAAAAACAACAAAAAGTATCTTATTTAACAATGTTTTAAGTGTTTCAGTTAAATTAATCTGATCCGGGGGGGGGGGGTAACTCTCATATTATTTGTACGGGGACGTGCGGCTAGGGGTCCAAAATTGTACCTGAATTAATACTAGATTATGATCGAAATCCATACCCGAATAAATACTGCCTTAGTGTATGACATCCCTGAAAATACCAATTTATGGTGTACATTTGTTGTATAATTAGATAAGAAAGGGGTAATTCCTAATTATGGAATATTCAATTAATAAAATTGATATTTTTTAGTAAATTTTCTCGCAATTTTTATACGAAATTGAAAAGACAACCCAATCAATACCAGATGTGTTGAAAATTGAACCAAATAATTATGAAAGGGAAAAATGAGGATCAAATTAATACTAAAATTTGTAAAATAAGCACCCAAATTTGCCGCACGTCCTCGTATACCAATATATAGGAAGTTAACCCCCCCCGGAATCTGATATTAATTACATTCTTCTGGTGATCTAACTTACGACTATCAATTTACGAAAAACTATATTTCAACACGGTAACTAGGGTATCCCGTCTCGGGAAGGGAAATGACCTTTGTTTTGACACTGGTTAGATTTTATATTCAATTCTTTTTTTACGGAAGGGAGAAAGTTTACACACTTTGGCAGGCGGCATAACATCACGTTACAAAGATAACCCTATGTTCTTACTGTTCACCACCCTTAAATTATCGAACAGCTCCACCGAATGACCACTTAAAGAACTGCGCTCTGTCGTATGACCTCTTTTAGAACTGTTCCAAGTTGACTTAGAACTCTTGCCAGTTTTACAACCACTTAAAAACTACTCTGTCGTGTGATCCTTTTTCGAAATGTTCTACTGTATGACGGCTTTTAGAACTGTTCTCAATTAACTTAAGGTGTCTGCAGGGTATTAATTTCCTACTATAGAATTTTGTGACAATTTCTTTGTAGAAACATAATTGTATTATTGTTCAAAATATAAAATAAAATTCGGGGATCCTAAATAACTGAATTTGAAAAAGAGAAATGATAAGGAAAATGACTTTCTGAGGGATAGCTTTAAAATTCATTATAGATTTAGTTCATACTTTGCATGTGTTTTGAAATCATTATACCGTTTACATATAAAAAAATAAAAATTCGGGGTCACCGTTAAAATAAGAGAGATAAATTGCAAAATGTAAATTTCTGTAGTGATATCCATATGAAATTCTTTTATCAAATTGCCTGTCTTGCATAATTTCTCTGTTCTGTAAATCCAGCAACAGATTTAAAGCATTTGTGTTTTTGTTCACCTTTTTGTAATGAACGTGAAGAGGAATTAATTTTTTTAATACTTTGGCATTTTCTTTACATTTAAAATAACTATTTTGTTAAATTTCTTAATGAATGGAGCCTAGTGTTAGACAGAAATGGCGGACTAATACCACTAAGACAACCTAAGACCTGTAACAATTTTTATGCCAATTTGGAGTTAACTTGGACGACAGGTTATGTCTGCACCTAACTGCATGTGTAATCCAGTTGCCTTTGATTGGTTTTTCAAAATAAGAAAATAAGAATATGTAAACCACCACAATGACTAAACAACCGAGATTTCTTTGTGTCTATGCATAAGGATTGACAATTCACAGCTCTGATTAATCTTTTCTTGGTTTTCTGTTATTGTTGGTAAAATACTGTATAGGTATAGCGTAAAGTAAACAATGACAAATTATTTTCTTATCATGTGGGGGAGACCGCATTTACAAATAAACCACTAAATGCAATTTGATTGATGCTCAAGGAAAATTTGACGAAGAGTACAAATGTACTACTAATATCGGAATAGGTAACTCTTTCAAACTTATTTTGCATTTGAATTATAAATATCTGTACGTTGTCATCGTACGTGAGGGTATTAGACATTACGAAATTACTAAATATAGTGTGTTTATCCGCTTTAATAAAGCTAAATACGGGACTTTCGAGATAGAAACTCGTGTAATTGAAGATGGAAACAATCTCCTCAAATATCAGTAAGAAGGATAACTGGATTCCTGATCTATTGAAAGGAATATATACCACCATATAAACAAACTATTTATGAAATTGAAGTGTGCTTATAATTTGTCCTATATGACAATTATTTAATTAAATTTGAATTGACGTAAAACAATTCATATGAAACGCTACAAATAGATTAAAAGCTCAACTGTTGATTGTTAAGTGATTTCCTCTCAAGGTATTGATGTATTAATTTTTGTCCCCGATATAAACAATGAAAGAACCACTTTACTGAACAACTTACAAAATTATGAAGTAACTATTGAATTACTATTAGCTGGTACCTGTAATCTTAATTTTGACAAACACATAGAAATTTTCAATAGTGTTCATTCATATATAAGACGATCACGTCGTTTTAATGAAAATTAGCCTTAAAATGTTGTGAATATCGTATTTTCATCACTCACTCCAGTTTACCATTTTTTTTTCTGTTTTGCATGTTCTATACATTATTGTTGATCAAAATAATATAATTTACATTATTATATTTATATGTGTAGTTGTATGTCGTCATTTTGAAATCTTTTCGTTGTATATATATATATATATATACGTCACTAATGTTGTATAACTTGTGTTCAATCCCTTTTTGCATGTATATGTTGCAAATAAAAATAAGTTTAAACTAACGTACATCGATATTAGAGATTACCGGATAACTGACGAATCATACGAACGTAACAACTTATCATTGGAAACACATTGGAAACACACATATCATACGAAAGGGGATCTATCAATTTGTCTGTTTTGTTAAAATTAATAATTTGCATTTTTGGCTTACTCAATCAATCACAATATTCTGTTTTATTAGTATGTGCTTGATAACTAACACCTTGACTTTTTATAATGATTTGGACATATTTCTGTATCAAAAGTTTTAACATGTACATGTAGAGAACAATCGAGTATGGTAAGGTAAACTCGATTCACCTGTTATGTGAGTATGGTAAGGTAAACTCGATTCACCTGTTATGTGAGTATGGTAAGGTAAACTCGATTCACATGTTATGTTGTGTAGGCTATAACCATTTCTCAGGAGTAACAAAAGGGTATTAAAGTAATATTTTGAAAGAGGATCTACTTTAACCTAATATAATTTCAAAATTTGACGAATATTTCTTCCGTTTGATTGAAACCACCTGTTAAATCTAAAACTTTATTTTACAGAGGATCTCTTAATCATTTATTTCATGCAAAAATGTTCGATGCACATCTGCATAAAGAAAATGTCGTTGGAAAAATTTTTATTTCATAAGCTACCCTTAATTAAAAACAAAATATGAAATCCGAAAAAAAAAATAGCCGGAATACACTGTATTGCTACACAAGAAGGATGCTATTGTAGCTTTCATAGTTCCCATTCATTTTTGGATATTTTTATTCCCATAGGAACAAGCAAGTATTGTTCGTAAGAACTTCCCTTATAAATCCAATGGAAACCTTTAAAAGTCTCTTTGGAGCAAAATATCCTATGGGAATAACAATTTCATATGAACTATGAAAGTTTCAATGAGAAATACGATTATTCCTATGAGATTTATTGGCATTGTGACACACAAGAGTCCATATTGGGTTGATGAACCACGTAGACCTACACTTTCTTTTTACCAATGTGAACTGACATTATGTATGCCTTATGTTCTGCTCTAAGAACTCTGGAAAAA
>MJUU01018613.1:36429-57505 GCA_002080025.1 Modiolus philippinarum
GGGACTTTTGATCTTAACAAGTGGGTCGGGGGGACGAAATAAAAATAAAAATAAAAGATTGAAAATAGTGGAGATGGCAAAATAAAAGTTTCCATGAAACACATTATTTTATTTTCTGAAATGAGTGCACGACTTTTGTGTGAAAAAAATATTGAAAATCAGTAAATACCGTATCTGAATTGAAATCTACTGAATTACTACATTACATTCTATGTTTGTACAGCCAAATATAACATGTTTCAAGCACTTTTCATACTATTTTCCTTAGAAGAATGACATTTTTCTATTATTTTCATCCATTTGGAAAGCATTTTTTATTTTTTGAGATCCAAAGAAAATAGGGTAGGGATATAAAATAAAAGTTATCCTGACCACTTTTATTTTTATTTTAATTTCTGAAAAAATAGGGTAGGCTCTCCCGTAAAACAGATTATAAAAAAATGGTGGCCTTAATTATAACCTTTACTCTGTGCAAAATGAACATTATACTTTTATTTTGATCCATCTTCTATAGAACAGGTTGTCTAACAATCTTTGTTTTTATTGTTACCGTTTTTGCCATGTCTTTGGACTTCGATTTTTGTAGTCAGCGCTTCCCTTGTTCCTTCGGTATTCTACTGTCGTTGTTCCATTAGTCCTCAGACGACAATGCCGACGACTGTGCCATACCAAAATACGACCGCGCTTTTTTCGGTCGTGTAAAGATCGGTATATTTAGTAGTTTCCGCCTTCAAATCGACGAAGAAGCAAACTGAACATGATTTTAAAAAATAATTTTTGGAAGTCTAAATGGCATCTGATTATAAAATGTGCACTATAAAAGCATCCTATTTTAAGAATACATTAATTTTGTATAAGTCTTGTTAATCAATTTTATAGAATCTCGTGAGGATTCCTGTTAGCTTACATTTAACAATTATGTAAAATATGTCTATGCATTTTCGTAAAATAAATTTACATTTTTTTTTTTCCATTTTTCATCGTAATAAAAATTTCATTTCATAGCTTTAACTTTCGCATAGATTTTAACACAAATTAGACCTTCAATAAAAAATCGCCAATAAATCTTTCACGCATACTAATCAAAGTGACTGACACTTTTTGAAGACTTTCATCATGTGAACGGATAAATAAGTCATAGAAACAACTTCAAAACTCATGGAAACGACTGAACAGCACATGCGAATGGCTTTATAACTCGTGGGAACTCCTTGCATGCATATTGTCACATAAGTATATTATATAAATTCGTATTTTAAAAGTAAAACATATCATATGAATAAATAAACTAAATCGTAGTTACTGTGAGCACTTCGATACAAAATAAAACGGGTAGTTCTCTATATACAGTTCGACAAAACTCAATCCGTGATACCGCCAAACGAGTACCTGTACTGATAAGTCAAACAGACCGATAAACTAGCTAAATATAGAAAGGGTAATCCGATACACCCGAAATAGAAATTACGTGAAGTAGTTACGACTGTTTCGTATATCAACATCCGGTACAAAATTTCTAATACTTAACTTTTACATTAATATGCATGGTGATATGTTCACATTTTATTTTATTATATCTATAAAACCTTTGGATCACGTCAGTGGTCCGACAGTCATTAGTCCGACAGTCATTAGTCCGACAGAAGTGAATGCCTTAGATTGTTTAAATGTAATTTTTATGCAGCTGCAAAATTTGGCGGTCGCTTTATGGCATGTTTGCCGGTGTCGTTGGCGTCTATGAACAGCATAACTTTGGTTTTAGTGGACGGATCATTATCAGTTTTGGAATAAGATGCAGGAGAATATAGATTCATAAAGGGTATAGCTCTATAAAACTCTGGCATATCGATAACTGTGTGAATTCTGGATGTAAACAGATAAAAGACATAGTTGTGGCGCCGACCAACTAATTTTACAAAATTATAAGTGAAAAATATCATAAATCTCTGACAACGGGTCGATAATTGAACAACTAGGCATTGTGATAAAAATAAGCCTATAAAGCTTGGTTGTAGTCGGATCGAAGATATAAACTAGGACTCTCATTTGAGCCTGTATAGCTACCCTAGTGTACACTGATTGAATAAGAATTCACATAGCTTTTATGATTAATCTTAGGCGACAGTCATTTGGTTGTAAAGTCAGTCATTTAGTAGACTGCTGTCATGTTAAAATGCCCAGTAAATATCAACTTGATATATGAGACGGTTTTCAAGAAATAGCAATGTACATTTTCCCATAGGGCCCAATATTGAACTATGATCTCAAGTTGCACCCATCCTGGATCTACGATGGGTACTAAAATCTTACATTTCTTTAATGACCATTGTCCTATGTTAAGCTATCCCTTGTGGCAGCCATTTTGTATTTGCATTGGTACAGATATGCAAAACTTGGTAGATGATTGGTCACCATGTTACCATGCCTAGTTAATATCAATTTGATGCATGAAACAATTTTCAAGAAGTTCCAATTAAAACAGTTTGCAATACGTTAAACTATTTTCCAAGGTGGCGGCCATCCTGGATGAGATGGGAACCTGGTGAAGATGTATACGAAAAATATTGTATTTCTTGATAAGCTGGACACGTTTGCTGTTCAAACTTAATCTAAATGTCAAATAGTGTTTGAAATACAAGACAAAGTGTATATAATGAAAATTTGACAAAAAGGCTATAATTTCTATATGGACATTTAGATTTTCTTCGAAATTTCCAGTATTGAAAATCTTGGTATGCTGAACATGTTTGCAACTCAAAAAAAATCCCCCTATGTTCTATATTTAGTAACAGCAGCCATGTTGATTGGTGTACGGACCGAAAACTATTAAATTTGAAAGTGAATATCCTGGTGATGGTTCACTGGTTCACGCTATGTTTGGTTACAATTGGCCCAGCGGCTTTAGGAGGAGATTCGTGAAATTGCTGGTGGACGGACGACGGACGATGAACGCAAATTGATGGCAAAAGCTCACATGACTTTTTAGGCTAGGTGAGCTAAAAAGTGGCTCTTACAAAATTCTATAACGGACAGACGGACGATGACATATTGAAGAATGGACGAGTGATTGCATATTGCAAATATGTTCGTTTGTTAATGATATCTATTGTGTTGAAAAATTTATGATACATAGGTTTTGAATAATACACTTCATTAGAACATCGGTTATCAATTTAAGCAAAAAATATTGAGATATAAGGGCAGGATAATTTTGGAGGAAAATCGAAGTTCTCTATGCTTTTTTTTAAATTTGCATTAAGACAACAGAATTTCAAATTCAATAAAGGATTATCAAGAATTTCATCAATTCATCAAATTTTGTCGAAATTCTATATTTGTATATGAAATTATATTTTGGAAGGGAAAGTTCCGGTAAGTGTAATGTATCATGGTGGATAGAATAAGAGAATTCCGAAAGTCAAAGATAGTTTGAAAAACCCGATGAAAGACCATCATAAAGAGATTTTTTACTAAGCTGTCATTACATGCGCTATAATAAAATTTCTCCTGGCTCAAATAGATTTCTGAATATTTATTTCAATCATGCGCATTTGAACTATTTGAGAATAATACTGAGGCATATATTTCGCCATCACATGATTTGTTGAATTACGTGATTCATTCCAATATATCCCTGCTTTCATTTATAGAACAAAAATGTGTGAATTTTTAAAAATAGTCGTAAATATTATCGACGATATCCCATCAAATTGAAGACTTCCTTTCAATCGGCAAAATTTAATTAATTAATCAGAAATATAATTTATATATATTAAAAACTACAAAGGCCCAAAGACCAACACTTTAGATACTGGGGTCTCCCCGTTTTATTTCTCCAATATCAGAAGAACAATTTTCCATAATATTAATAAAAGTGCAGACTAACATGCTAAGGTCACCAACAGAATAGATTTCTATAATGAGTCACATCCTAAACTGTCTGTAAATGGGATCAAGTCAAAATTGAAGGATCTTGGTAAAAAAATATGTGTTTGTACCTGTTGACAAAGCTTCCAACAATGTTGCTATCGTGTGAAGGAAATACTATATCGACGTCCAACAAAACGAATTGGACAAGTCAAACACTTTCAGATGTACTAATTGGGACGAAAAACGTTAACCAAACAACATTATAAGGATACAGAAATGCTTAAAGTTCCACCTTAAGATAATACCCTGCCTACTATGTATTTGGTTCATAAGCTTCACACAAATCCTTTCAAGCATTGTTTTATTTCGGCTTCTAGTCTACCACTAATTTACCCGTCCATTTATCTAGTTCACTTATTTGTATAAGTGAAAAAAACTCATCAAAACTCTGGTGTAAATTACTTTTGGGTTGTGAAAAATTCTTTTGAAGTTTTAGATTAACTACAATCTATTCAAAGACCAGTTTCATCCATTGACAGTTGTGATTTTTCCATACTTTATACAACCCTTCCACATAATTTGATTAAATCCAAGTTGGGACAACTTATTAAATGGTCTTTAAAATTTTCTGGTTTGCAGTTCATTTGTTCTAACACCAAAAAGGATACTTCTCTAATATTACCTACAATCATCATTGTTCCTGGGCATGTGATGATATGATTAATGCACTCAATCTTTTGCTGGACAACATTTTGTTCGTTTTGGCAACACTATTTAGCAACAGGTCATAGGTATTCCCATGAGTTCAAATTGTGCACCTCTTATTGCAGATCTTTTTCTGTTATGTTACGAACGAGAATTCATAAAAAAAACCAAAAAACAAAACAGAACCATACCCAATAGTGTTAAACTTATCTCTATTTTCAATGGTAACAGCAGGTATATTTACGATATCCTTACTATTGACAATCCTCAGTTTTCAGATTATGTAAACATCATTTACCAGCAAGACTTGAAATTAAATAAAGCTTTCAATGCCTCAAAATACTACCCTTTTCTGGATCCAACTACCATTCTAATATGACTCTCTTCTTTCGCTTTGGAAGCAAAGCTATGTTCTAATCCAACAATATTTTTTTAGCACATGCGTATATTATTTTACAAAAGGACATTCGTAATGTACAATTTCACAATTTATTCCATCAATATTCATTTTATTTTGTGTAAATAAATATAATGAATCACCCAAAAATCCACATCAAATAATGACAATTATACAAATTTACAATAGTTACTCGAAACTGAAATTGACATAACCGTAACCTAGCAACGAATGTGTCTTCTCTATGTTGCATATCATGCTCCACGATTTAAATATAAAATTTTTAAATTTTAACGTTAATAAAAATATAGATATGAGTTTTATTCCTCTTCTTTTTCTGTTTATTTTGGGGCTTCAAATATAACATAACAATCAAAAATACAACCAGCTCCCACGTTTATCCGCTTCGATTGTAAAATATCCGTATTTTATATGATTTATAACAGATTATTTGTATTAATTCATAAGCTTAGGAGCCATTTGTATTTAAAAAACAACGAATATAGATTTCTTTGTGTCCATTTATGTATGTTTGTATGCAGTATTTCGACATATTTCAATTCTAGTGCTCTAGAGCCGCTTCGAATGTTCAAAACTCTTGTTAAATATATTAGAATCGAAATAGATTATTGCAATTGGGCTCTATGCGAATTAGAACATGGTCAAACCTTATATTTGTCTTCATTTTTTTGCCTCGCTATCGCTCGGTATAAAATATTGACAAATATAAGGTCTGCCCATGTTCTAATTTGCATAGAGCCCGCTTGCAATAATCTATTTCTTAATTATCAACTGTGGTAAAATAAAAACTAAAATATATGATAAAAGGGGTGATTTTGATTTCTCTATTATTAATTTCCCTTTACTTGACGGCGACATTCCTCTGGCTCTATCCTATTTTTCAACTAGTACGATTGGCACGCGTTTGTTCTATACTAGTATACTCTTGACGATTTTATTGAACGTAACCTTACTAACACAGCCAAACCTTTACAACAGGGTTTTAGATTTCAAATAGCATGAACACTTTTAAGACATTTTATAATAGATATGAACATTTGATATCTAAACACGGCGTTACTCGCAAACAGCTTATTACTATGGGCACATTTCTATTCTCGTTTTTACGGAAATGTTGGTAAAAATGCCAAACATTGATTAATGATCCAGAAAAACTGTCACGTAGCTAACATTCTTTACGTAATTAAGGGATATCGACAGGATGCTCAGATTGCATCCATAAAATTGGCTTTGAGATCTAGTGATCTGAAATTTTACACACATACGAGGGTATGAATGCACGCCCATTTTCAGCTATCATTAACGTCAAATGGTCAAAATTTTGCCATTTATCATCAAAAATTGATATTATCGTGATTCGTGAAATTACTTTAATTCCGTACCGTTATCGTTATTTGAAGAAAAAATATATCGTCAATCGTCAAGACACATTTTTGTAGAAATATCTGGCAAATTTATCGTGAATGCCTAAAGTTTACCCTTAACGTCATTTCGCCTAATTTTTTTACCGTTAACCGTCATAATGATATTCATTCCTGCCTTCACATACTGGCCTCTCACTGATACTGCCGATGTCTACCGAAGGGAGAGGACGTTTCTAATGTTGAGATAACTTGTGTCCAATCCCTTTTGCATTTGTTTTTGCAAATAAAATATGTTTAATGTAATGTCTACCGAAATATATGATGATTCTTGACCAAACCCTTTAGGAAGTTTTGAGGTCGATTTTTCTTCCGTAGTGCGACACTGATTTACCAGTAGACAAGGCTTCTTGAGCTAGCCGACAGTTTAGCGGCGAGCACCCCTTGACCCATCTATCAAAATTACGTATTATCATTTTCTCTCCTTCAAGAATGTAGTCACGGAATTAGTAGTCTACCTGTATTGTGTTTTATTCCTATGTTAATGATACTATTGGAAAACGGTACAGATAGACGGGAGGTTTGGGTACCCATAAATCGGTTAAACCATACCGCTTGCTTTTGCTAGTGCTGGTACCAATTCCGGATGTCCCGAGTTCCTGTCGTTGTTTGTCTTTTGTCTTGTTTGTGTTTTTTCTCTGTAGTTCCGCGGCAGATTATGGCATGTGATTGTAATTTTTAGCCATTGAAGATGTTTCCTGTTATCCTCTCTTTTACATTTATGTTCTTTAGCAAGCTGCTATCTTGGATTTCCTTATTTTGGAAATAGAGTAAAGTGAATATTATCTTAAACTTTCATTTAATTCATAGTTTTGTATAATGTCGGACTATTGACCGCCGGACTAATGACTGTCGGACTAATGACCGTCGGACTAATGACTGTCGGACTATTGACCGTCGGACTAATGACTGTCGGACTATGGACTGTCGGACTACTGAGATGACCCCAAAACCTTTTTAGGTTATATTTTCTCCATATTTATTCGTTCGTCAGTTATCCGGTTCTTTCTATTAAGTCGTCACCGTCCTAAAGTCGTTATTGATTTTTGTCGTATTATAATTTAATACTGATAGTAGTAGCGCGATAGTCAGCAAGGGTCAGGATCCCAGGATAATTAATCGATATTTACAATAAAAAAAATGAAGAAGTACCACTGAGTTCTGATTTTTTTGTTTTTGGTTTACGTCAGTGATATAGATATTCTTATCAACGAGCTACACTCTGATCTGATGATACTCTTTATCTTAAAGAGGTATAGATAACAAAGTACCGAAGTAAATGTTAGTATAGATAACAAAATACCGAAGTTACTGTTAAATTAGTTATAGATAACAAAATGCCGAAGTTACTGTTAATTTAGTTATAGATAACAAAGTACCGAAGTTACTGTTAATTTAGTTTCTGCATATGCGCATTTCGACAACTAATGTCTCTGTAATGCAGATCAAATCAAAACATTTGGAAGTCCAAAATATTTAAAAAAGCCGATAAAGAACAAATCACCAATAGGATCTTAATAGTAAAGCCAAAATAAGCTAGGGGTAGAGTTCAAGTATAGAGAGGGAGATACTCCTTAGTTCAAGTATATCAGCGGCCACTCGAGCTTTGAAGGTATTAAGTGATCAAGCTGACAGTATGTCTGGTAGTAACGCATTCCAGTCCCGGATGGCTCGTGGGAAAAATGAATACTTTCGATAGTCGCTGTTTGTGGATGGAATCTGGAACGATAGGTTGTGTGTGTTCCTAGATTTGCGACTTGGTGGGATGAGTCAGTTTTCTTTATTGATTACTACTTCTTTGCTATTGATCTTATCAAGCATATTGAGTCAAGCTTCTTTCCTTCGCTTGTCTAATGTTCTCCAGTTCAATGTGTTTAGCATGTTGTCTACACTGGATCTATTCCCATGTTTGTTACAAACGTATTAGGCTCCTCTTCGCTTGACCATTTCTAAAGCTTACTGTTTAGCTTTAATAAGAAATAAATATCAGACAGGTTTTTTTTCTAAATTTTTTGATATTTCAGAAATATACGATGACCTGAAAAGTCTATATGTAACCGTTTGATTAAAAGAGATACTTAATATAGTTTACGAAATAGACTATATTTACGGGAAACGGGAGCTAATTCGCGGGAAAGTGTATATCAATCCATCATGACGTCACAATGAAAAGGCCAATAAATATAGGGTCTGTAGGTCTCGTACAATTTTGGAACTTCTGAGTTAATAATTTGAACCCAGAAGTTGCATTTTTTAACAAAAATATATGACGTTTCAAGCAAAAAAAATACCAAAAAAAATTGAAAGTCATGTTTTGGCGGGAAACTTTTTCAAATTGCAATTTCATTGCGATTTCCCGATGTCACATGATAAGAATTACAGACCCTATACAGGCTTGAATATCAAGCAAATTCCGCATATTTCAATTAATATATGAAATTTTCTTGACTGTTCAGATGTTTATGTTTATTTATTAATGAAAAACAATAATCAAAAATAATAAAATGTGTAATAAAAATAAATTTGGAAACCTCTATTTTGATTCGTTATGCGAGAGCTAGCACCAATTCTCCGAATTTTCTCATAAGGCATTTTTATCCCCGTGGCTGCACTTTTAATCAGGGCTTCAAAAAATTTCGTCTCATATTTTCATTTAAGGGGGTTCGCTACCCCATTTGAAAATAAATAGGATTTCAAATAAACTCGATTTTATGTTAAAAAATTATGAAAGAAACAATTTAAGAGATGAAATTGATATTTTTGAGTTTTAAATGATTGAAAATTTGGCGGGAAACCGAACTCCTCTGGTTTTTCATAGGATTAATATTAACAAGGATTGACAATGAATGAATGTGACAGAATATATAGAATCAAATGAAATTTTTACAGAATGCTCACAAAGATATATAAAATGAATTTATGGAAAAAAATAAGGGGGTCAATGGGCAAAAAATTATAATACTTTTGAATGGCTAAAACCCGAGGATTCCGAAAATCTGACAAAAATCCCAAAACATGAGGAGCGAACCTCCTTAAAAAACGTTAAATAGATATCAGTCCCTTGTAGAAAAAAAAGTTTCTTGCATCGGTATTCGTTTGCCGATGTATTAGATACGAGCTGTGATTCAAGATTATGTTTTACTTAGTTCTTGGATTAAAATTTCTTTTAATTTTCTATAACATTTCAATAGCAATTGCCGGTGAATTGCTTTTACTTTAAACGTATTTTATTGTTTCGATAATATGTACAATTGGATTGGACACAAGTTTTTACAACTTACAAAGGTCCTCTCCATACAATGACATATACAATAGTACACATACGTCAGCAGATACACAAATATTTATATTAAAGTCAGATGATAAAGTAATCATAAATCTAAGATAACAATAGATTAACTACTAGAAATTAGAAACAATTGTAAACATAAAGATTAATCACAATTGTAAACATTATAGTGTATCGGTACATGTTTAATAATATAAAGAACAATCAAAATCAAAAAAGTGATACAGGAGAGAAAAAGATTGGAAGCTTGGGATGAGATGTAATCAGGAAATTATAAAAACCGTTTGGTTTGTTTTATATATCGCTGAAATGATTTAAATATCTTTCCATTTGTTTGATCATTTAGTAAGGGATCACCAAATAGTATTGTTTCAATTTTAAGCTAATTTAATAAATTAAGGGAGTCTCTCATTTCATTTCTTGCCCCGGCGTATAAAATACATTCTAAAACGTAATGAATAGCGTCTTCTATAGGCCATCCACAAATACGACCAGGATTATTAGATAAATTTACACGAAAAAGATCAGCATTTAAACTACTGCATCTATGTCTTATTCTGGTTTGGATAATATTTAATTTTCTACAGCCTATTGAATAATACAATGGAACTTGAAAAGTATCATTATTCAGAGTTTTCTTAAATCTGTTTAGGCTTGGCAAATTACGCATGTCTTGATTTAATTCATTCCAAAGTTTTATAGTAGACGGAAAAAAGGAATCTGAGTAAGTCTGTAGTCTAGCTCGAGGCACTCTTATATCTGATTGATTACGCAAGTTATATACATTATCATGTCGTAAAAAGGGAGATAAGCAGTCTTGTAAATATGATGGACAGTTTTCATTTTTTATATTATAAAACATAGAAAGTTTCCTTTTCTTACGTCTAGATTGAAGAGATTCCCAACCAGTTTCAAAGTACAGCGATTCGATGATAGCAAACTTGGGCAAGCCAGTCCTCGTGTTGAATTTGTTCAATTTTATTTACACTTTGAATAGAACAACCATCCCACAGTTCACATGCATATTCTAATAGAGGTCTTATATATGTAAAGTAATTTTTTTCTAAATTATACCTATTTAGCGTAAATTTAAATTTACGAAGTACCGAGATTTGGCCAGATGTGCTCTTAAGAATATTTTGAATATGACTATTCCACTTACAACTGGCTGAGATAGTTACTCCTAAGTGTTTGTGGTCGTCAACAAATTTGACACGTTCATTATCGAACACAATGCAAGGTTTATTAACATTTTGGATGTTTGAGAAAAATGCACATTCTGTTTTCTGAGGATTAAAATTAAGTAACCACTTTTCAGACCATTCCTGTATTTTTGAAAGGTTTGAATTAATTTTAGTGTCAATTTCTTGTAAATGTTTTGAAGAATGAGATAGTGATGTATCATCAGCAAATAATCTAGTCAAACTTTCAGTATTATCAGCTAAGTCATTAATGTAAATAAGGAACAATAAAGGTCCAAGTACAGATCCCTGAGGTACTCCACCCTTAATTTCTCCTTCTTCAGATAGGGTATTGCAAAGAAGCACCTTTTGACTTCTGTTTAGATAATCTTGTAGCCAGTTTAAAAGATTCCCAGAAATTCCATATGATTTTAATTTAGCAATTAATCCATTGTGCCAAACACGATCGAAAGCTTTTGATATATCACAGAATACTGTACATGTATTCTCATTAATTTCTAAACCTTTACAAATATTATGATATATTTCTATAAGTTGGTGTACAGTCGAATGCTTATGCATAAAGCCAGACTGATATTTATACAATAAGGCGTTATTTATCAAAAAGTTATAGATATACTTGAAAACAACGCGCTCAAATACTTTACATGTACCAATACAACTCAATAAGCTGATCGGTCTATAATTTGAAGGGTCAGATTTAGAGCCTTTTTTGAATACTGCTATAACAGTGGCCGACTTCCAAATTTCAGGAAATTTACCTGTTAAAAATGAAAAATTAAATAATAATTGCAGTGGTTTACAAATACTCCCCGCAGTATTTTTTAATAAATGATGACTGATTTTGTCATGTCCAACAGCTTTACCAAGTGGGAGAGTCTCAAGAACAGTGTCTTGTATTTCAGTAGTGGTGAAGTTGGAAATGTCAATCGTATTATCTGTCCGAGTAATAATGCTTGGAGGGTCGGAATCAGAGTTTTCAATGTCGGATATAGAGCAAAAGAATTTAATACATTAGATTTATCTTTTTCATCAACAGCTAATATTCCGGATTGATTAATTTGGAGTGGGGGTATATTCGAATGACTGCAATTTCCCATCAGGTTTTTAAACTAATTTCCAATAAGTTTTAGGATTTTTCCTTTCGTTATCTAACAAATTATTAGCATTTAAGAAGAACTGTTCTTTTTCATGTTTATGCAGCCTGTCACGTAAGCGCATTTCTTTACGGATGGTTGAATTGAACCACGGTTTATCATTTGGTCTTATTGTTACGAGTTTAACCGGTATATATATTTTTAGCAATTTCAAGATATTTATCTGTGAATACTTTAGCCATTTCATTAACATCTTCAGCAGACATCATAATATTTTCCCATTCAAAGTTATGAATTTCTAAGTTTAAACTGTCATAGTCGCAATATTTGTATAACCAAACTCCCCCCTCATAACTATGTCGAAGATTATATGGCATTTTAAGAGCATTGTAGCTTCGTGATCGCTTATATTTCGATCAACTGTTATAACATCTGAAAAAATAATTTCGCATTCATCGGAAAATAAAACAGGATCGAGCAATGCATTTAGCCTTGTTGGTTCACAGATACAATTAGACAAGTTAAAATTTAACATTATATCATGCAAACGGGAATTGTTTTCCGACAAGTGGTTAACATTTATGTCACCAGTTACAACAATCCTACTAGAAGACTCGAATGCCCTTTCAATCGAAATGTGAAAGTTTTCCCAAAAGACCTGAGTTGCCCCGGGTGACCGATATACAGTACAAACTAAAATTTTGTGACTAGGAAAATTTATTTCGACCCATATTAATTCCCCACCAATAAATTCTAGATCGTGTCTTCTTTTTGAGCATATTTGGTCAGAAATGTACACTAAAACCCCACCGCCAAAACAATTTCGATCGTTTCTGAGAGGCTCGTTGTAACCAGGAATTAAAATATCTTGTGACAGGATGCTCTCATCTAAATGACTTTCGGTGATACATATAACAGATGCATCATGAGATACAATTTCTAAATAGTCAAGTTTGTTTCTGATACTTCTTGCATTCATATGGAAAATGGTCAATTCCCCGTCGTTACTCGGTCCGGGGTTTTCAGCAACATCATTACTCAGAAGTAAGAGTTGAAGAAGCAGTAACATAAATGAAATGTTTTTATAGAAAGAAACGAATATATAGCTGTCGAGAAAAAGAGGTATTTTTTCATAATTTTAAAAAGAAATATAAATATCAATAATAAAATAGATTTTGGAAGTCATTTTGATTTAAAATAAACCTTTTTGACATTAAATCTCAGCCTAATGTAAAGCATTCCTTTTGCCACTCTGTACGCATTTATATCATTACCCATTGTCGTACAATTGCAACGAAATAATATTCATGTATCCAACAAAGTGACAATAGAGAAAATATAGACAGAATATCTTTACGATCACATCCCATTCAGATAAAGAGACAAAAGAACTTCCAGAGCGAAAAAAAGAAAGAGAGATATGCATATAAGCAAAATATATATATAAAAACAATCATACTAATAAAGCAAATACACGATTTGTGAAATATCCTTTGGAGAACCGCCAGTGCACATATAATTGCTACAAGACACACGTGAAATGGAAAGGGTGGTTTGGTCCGCAATAAAACCGATTTTACCCATCATTTCTGTCTGTGGCAAGTCAGGACCATATTGCGGTTGACAATTTCAATCAGTGGGTTTTCAACATTTTTTGTCCTTTAGATTTCGACACCTGCTAATTCTGTTCTCTAATTTTGTTATTGCCCTCATTTCTTTTACATTTACGATAGGATAATGTGGAAATATCAGCAAAGGCCCAGATTAGATAAATATTGTGATTTTTTGTTTGAACCGGTATTTGTAAAGTTATATGGTAAAGAAACTGATTTTACTAAAATATGAAATTTTAGAACTCAAGTCTCTTTGCTTTTAATATGGTTCCTAATGGATATTTTGATCTTGATAATTCCAGATTAAAAATAGCATTTCATTTATTGGCAATTTTCAACAAAACAGCTTTTTCAATATGTGGGAACACACTAAACCTCACATGAAAGATATGTGCAGTGCAAATTTCATTCCACATATATCATTAGGAGTTTAGATATTTGGTTGGCAAATTTAAAAGCTTTGGTTCGCAAATTTAAAAACCATATGAATGGCGTCATTGAGTTTTTGCTAAAGTTATGTTCCTTTGTTAACTTATTTTAGTGTGCTGCAACCTAGAGTGAATTGATATTAATCCAAAATATATTACAAAGTAAGTGAGAACCGAATCGTAAGTCAAAAGAACGAACAATTCATTGATAACGGCAACATCGGGAACACAAGGAAACAAGGACACCACTTGAGTACAGGACAAAAAAGAAAAAAGAAGATACACATACAGATGAACCACCAGAAGGAATAACAATGTGAACACAATATGGGCAACTTATATATTTTCGATATCTGAACTACATGTAATAGCGACAACTCTGTTTAAGGTTCTTTATAAAAAAAATATGTCTGAAACAGGATTGGTGCTTATGTAAGCCAAAATAATATCCTGTGAAATATGATCCAAATGGAACAAATGTTATTGATATATCTATGAGATTTATTCCGTCTGGATCTTATTTCACCAGGTGAGCAGTAAATATTTTCCAGCTGGAGATTATTTCACCTTTTGAGCTATGAAATTTGTTCCTTTGGAATTTATTTCATGGCGGATAATATAAACCGTTACACTTACATGTTTTTTTTTTTTCATTTTTTCTCTTCTTTTATTTTATTACTATATTTTTTTTTTTTTGGTTTGTTTGTTTTATTTTTAATTTGCTCTTTTTATTTCTTTTTCTTTTTTTGTTTTTGTTTCGCCCGTTTTAGCCTTCCTTCTTATTTCCGAATGCTGCATTTTTCATAAAGAATTTTTTAAGTGTAACTTGCAACAAAGGGGATTGAGCGTTATAACCGTTTCATAAGCGAATCGAACATCATTGCAGCATAAAAGTAGGTTTACACTGTCGACCAATTCGACCGAACTCGACCAATGAATAGTCATGAATATTCATCGATGGGGTCACTGGTCTTCAAAGATCGCGTTCGGTCTACTAACCAACCCGGGACGATCTATCAAAGTCTTCTGAACTCGAACCGCGAGTTGCCTCCAGATCAACTTGATACACGATCATCACTTAACTAATACGATTCTTTCTTTTTTTTTTCTATACAAGATCTACCCGACCATTTTGCGATCTTTCCCCACCTGTATCAGACCTTTACTCGTCTACTCAAGACTTAAACTCAATTTAACACGACGGAATGTCTCTTACAATAGTATTGCAAGAGGCTTTGAAGAGCTCCAGTTGCTCATTTGGGGCATGACTCCAAAAATTTACCCCAAAAAACAAATGTTTAATTTCAACTCTTGCCTACCCATATCCTAAATCATCACCAAAATACATTGATTCAGAAATGTCCAGTCCAATTGCTAATGCGATCAAGTTTTGCTGGCGACCATCTTTGACATGATATGAATCTGAGGGGTACTAGTTTAAAAGGGACTAGCCGATGACTATTTATATCAACTATCGTCATATTGGCAAAGTAGTTTCAGAGTAGAAGATCCCAATAGAGTCCAGTGTTAGACAAGGTTCCTCGTTAGGTCATGTTGAATTGCATGGAGATATAATTGATTTTATTTTGAAAGGGGAACATCCAAGGACTATTGTATTCAATTTGGCTCCAGTTGGCCCCGCAATTTCAAAGAAGATCTCTGAGAGTGTTTCAATAGGTACATGTACATGTACCATGTTCCAAGCTTGGGCCATCCTGGAATAGACGATATGACAGATACTATTTTGAAAAAAAACATCCAAGGACTATCGTAAATAAGTTTTGTTCCAAGGGATTTCTGAGGAAATGTTCAAATCAGTTTTATAATAAGAGCCAATTTTAAACTGTATTCCCAATTGACAGCCATCTTGGATTAGATGCGGTCATGACGAACTTTTTTTAAATGAAGTCAACCTAGGTTTGATTTCTGAGAAAATGTTGGAATTAAAAGTTAATAAACATCGGTCACATAGTGATAGCAAATACCGAACCTATCTATACTAGGTGAGCTAAAGATGTCTTGTAAAAAAGAATATATTTAGATCTTGAATGCTACTAGTAGAATCGTAGGCTGCCGTGCAGGAGTGAAAAGTCAGAATTTAAAAATATGAATCAACGATGAACAAATACAAACACTCCGGAAACAGATTCATCATCACTAGATACATGAATTCAAGAAAAATACGATATGGCTTCTTGCGAGAAACGAGTTGGTACTCTTGTCACAAGATACGTTTCAATTCAAAGAAAAATGCGATTTTTAACTTATGCAAAATGTTCTAGAAGATACATAAAAATCTCGTTCAGGAGATTTGCTCAGGGCAAATGATGTTCCAAATGGACACAAAGGCCCCTTTGAATAACAAGATTTTGTCGAATACAAACCGAGTTAACATCTATATCCTGAAAATAATGTAAATTCTGTTACCATTGATATCATATGATGATATGTCCAATAACTGTCTACGTTAATTTTCTCTTTTATCCATTAAATGGTATTTTTCTTTTGAAGTTCCTTCGTGGAGAGTAGCATGTGCTTGTAATTTTGGACGATTGAAGTTGTTTCCTTTTAACTTCTCTCCACCAGTTCAGTTAAATGTCACATGTAACGACAGGAAAATCACACAGTCTCATTCTAATGCACGATAAGGAGGATGGCCTGCAAATGTGTTAACGCGAAAATTAATATCTCTGTATTAATCAATCATCCGACTTTGTACCATTTTCTATTGCCTAAACCACACTTTTTGTCAGAATCTTTAGTTCCATTACAGTTATCATCCTTTCTTTGAAGCTCAGGTCACAAATATATCTCTGCCACTATGCTACACCGCTTCCTAAATTTAATACATGTAAATACTGCTAAGTCAAAACTCGAGCACACTCGACCATTACACGATCTTTTCACGACCAGGAGTAGTCAATCATATACAAATCTGGTTATGATCTGGCTCAATCTGTCGAAGTCTGGTTGGTCGAATAAAAGTCGGGTAGAAGTCGTACATGAATCGTAAGGGGTCGAGAATGGTCGAGTCTTAGTCGTGTTCAATCGAGTACGGATGTCGCGAGGTAGCTCGATCAATGAATTGATCCCAAAAAATAACATAAGGGACCGACCATTTAACCTGAAGAGGGGGGTTATGGTTTTTTTTCCGGACAGAAAATTTTTTGCACGTGTATCAACAAAATATTTTTTTTCAAAATTAACATTATTTATTTGGGCAGAAAGCCTCCATCAGAAAATTTTTTTTTCATCATTTTGGCAGCCAAAATATTTTTTTTCACATAACATCAGATCCAAAATATAACCCCCCCCCTTTCAAGTTAAATGGGCGGTCCCTAATCGGATTGGTCCAGTTGATCTGATCGGCAGTATAAACTTAGCATAAAGATTATTGAAAAATTTTCCATTTATATCCCTAGCTTTACATTGATCAGCTGTGACTCTCTTTCATTTGATTGTACTGAAATTGTGGCGGACTGATTGATGATTGATACGTAGTTTGGTGTTTTGTTTAAGGTTGTTGTGTAGTGTAGAATTAGAATAATGTCCACATTACGTTTCCTTCTGATTATGTGCAGATTCATTAGATCATATGCAAGAAATGGCTAGTCATTCTGATACGTTTTATTTTCATTGATCTTATAAGCCCTGAGTCGGTGAATTATGACACAAGAGAAATGTAACATAGGGACAGATGTGGTCAAATTAATTATTTTTAATTTTGTCAAAAATTAATTGAGCCGAAGAAAGAATTGATGAAAAAAAAAGAATTCACAATAACTGGCAAAACAAATTCAACAAAATGAGTAAGATCATATGCTACGAAGACTGACCTTCCTCTAATGCATGCTTTTCACCAGTAATGACGTCCCAAATTGCAAAACTAGTACAATAAACCACCAAAGTAAATGTCGTGTCCTAATTAATTTACCTTGAGACGTATTATTTACTTAAAAATTCAAGTTTTTAACTTGAAAATGAAAGTTATCAAACTGAAAATTTAAGTTATTGTCTTGAAATTCAAAATATTATCTCGAAAAATCAAGTTACTATCCTGAGAAATCAAGATAAAAAAACAATGTCCTAATAAGCTTCCGTATATATGTTAGTAATTAGTAAAAGAAATGGTGTCTTTAATCACTTAATTGTTTACAGTCTAAACACAGTTACCGTAACCAGTGTTACTATTAGTCTATCTAATACTCTGTTGGACTTACTACTGTGCTGCTTGATTGGTCATTATTTTGATTTGTACTCCACTTATAGGTGATAAATTCCTTTTCAAATTCATTTAGTAACGCACTGACTACCCGATAATCTGTTTGTTTGTCATTTAATCCAATCAAGAAGTGAACAATTTGCTTTGTTGATCAATTCAGTTGTTTTTAACATGAAGCTGTGTTGCAAGAAATGTGTCCAAATTTGACAATTAAGAAAAATACAAATAACAATGCTTCGATTGGTCATTTGAACCCCGACCACATTGTCGACTACTTATGTGTAAATTTGCAACCCCATTTTTATGGATCTTTACAGCTTTATACCCTTAGCTTTTTGAAAGTCATTATGTTAATTTTCTACTGTGCAGAGATTTCAATCTATAAATACTATCTACCAAGATTCGTGATTTTATTACAATATGAGTACTAAAATGACAAATAACTAATAGATGCTGACCCGTCATATTAAGATTCAATCTCATTATCGACTGAATTTAATAAAGTCCTTCAGAATAAAGTTGAAATGACATACCCATTGTAAGCAAAAATATGACAAACACCCTTATTTGTCAGAACCACAAACTACCCAATATATAGTGAGTGACCCCCCCCCCCCTCTGGGGGTATGCTTGTAAGAGATGGAATCTAAAGGTTAGATTATTTATGTAATAGTAACTTGTGTGGAGGGCTGCATCCGGATTTACAGACTGCCTAAGGACCGCGATACGGACCGTGTACCTTGTTACAGCCTGAGCCGAAGGCGAGGGCTATAACAAGGTACAGGTCCGTATAAAGGTCCTTAGGCAGTCTGTAAATCTGATGCAGCCCGATACACAAGTTTCTGTTACTTTTATTTCATTGAACAACCAGTCAAATGCTTTAGGTTAATTTTTTTCCTCTTTTTTTAATTGTCAGCAATTTACGAAAATAATTAATTAAAAGTAAAAGTAAAATTGAAAAACGTAGACATGAAATGTGAGGTTACTGATTTCTGAAACTGATAAATATTTAAAACAAAGTGAGATTAATTCATTTTATTTCTTATCCTTCTCTGGTGACAGGATGAAAAAAAACATTAGATTGTATGATTTTTAAGCTAAATATATGTAATTGTTCTGCTGACGTCACTGCCGGGCTGTATTTCCTGAGCGGGATGTATCGGAAGTCAATACAGCCCGCACAAGCGATACAGCCCGCTTAGAGTAATTTTTTGGGCCGTATGTTGAAATACAGTACACCATGTGATAGTAATTGAACCAATTGAATTTTTTGTAACAAAAGTGATATGAAATAATTGTAGTTTCTATATTTTGCTATGAAGTTATTTCACAGGTTTGTTTTGTAACTTTTTCTATATATACGTCGATCCAATATTAACGTTTTTATGAACACTTTTATACTCAGTTATAAATCATTTCCAACAGTATTCAATTGATCAAACGTTATTGTTTTCCAAACAAATATAACAGGGTCTCAAGTCCTTTTGGCAATCTCTATGAACAACTAAACGATACAACAAAGGGTAATTGGTCTTTGATTGGATAAAATGACAAACAAAAAGATTATGTGGTATATGATGCATTACTAAATGAGTTTGAAAAGAAAATAAATGCCAATGACAGTAGTACAAAGTAAAATAATGACCAATCAAGCAGTGTAGTAGCAAGTCCAGCAGAGTATTAGAAAGACTAGTAGCAACACTGGTTACGGTAACTGTGTTTAGACTGTAAATGATTGGATTAGGTGATACAAACAAGAGGATTATAAATTTGTCAAGTGTGGCTGATGGCTAGTGAAAAAATTTGAAGACACAACAAAGACTCATTATGACCAATCTGTAAGTTGGGTAGATGGTTTGACAATTTGCTTACATGCTTGCTAGTTTATCATGTCACGGTAATCCGGAAGTGAGTGTAAAGATAACTACATGATTGTTACTGATTAACTTACAGTCTAAACACAGTTACCGTAACCAGTGTTACTATTAGTCTATCTAATACTCTGTTGGACTTACTACTGTACTGCTTGATTGGTCATTATTTTGATTTGTACTCCACTTATAGGTGATAAATTCCTTTTCAAATTCATTTAGTAACGCACTGACTACTATCAGATAATCTGCTTGTTTGTAATTTAATCCTATCAAGAAGTGAAAAATTTGATTTGTTGATCAATTCAGTTGTTTGTAACATGAAAATGTGGGGCAAGAAATGTGTCCAAATTAGACAATTAAGAAGAATACAAATAATAATGTTTCGATTGGTCATTTGAACCCCGACCACATTGTCAACTACTTAATATGTTTAAATTTGCAACCCCATTGTAGACTTTTTATGGCTCTTTGCAACATCATTGTAAAATTTATATCCTTAGCTTTTTGAAAGTCATACTGTGCAATACTTACAGAGATTTCAATCTATAAATATTATCAAGTTTCATGATTTTATTTCAATATAAGTACTAAAATGACAAATTACTGGTGTACCCCAATAAAGATGCTGACCCGTCATATTAAGATTCAATCTCATTATCGACTGAATTTAATATTGCTACGGTCAAGGAAGTGGCAAAACTTTCAGTTTACTGACATTAAGATTTACACCCCAAGCTGTCTACCTTGCCTAGACAACATTGTATACATTTGTCAGGTTTTCATGTCTGATATATCTACAATGTAGACATTTTACATCGATGAATCTAACACATTGTGTAAGCTTGGGGTGTTAATCTTAACTTCATTACAATAAAAGTTTTGCCACTTACTTGACCGCAGCAATAAACTCCTTCAGAATAAAGTTGAAATGACATAC
>MJUU01018614.1:6800-23768 GCA_002080025.1 Modiolus philippinarum
CGACAATTAGCATTAGAATTCTGCTCTAACCGTTGCTAGGGGGAATCTTGTGGGATGAGCACAGCTCATTGGTGAAAATGTAACAAAGTTACTGATACGATGTAAAATTTCCGCCATTACATTGGATCAACCAAGGTCACCCATACATGACAAAGTTGCCATTTTTTCTTGATACTGTGAAACTATTCATTCCCGAAATGACATAAATTGCATACATGTGGATACTTAGAAATTCGAAAGATTGATTGGAAAATTTTAAATCCCGTTCATTTTCTCAAATACATTCTCTGTAACCATTTTATTTTTTCCACAATGTATACCACACTTTCTCTTGATAAACTAAAATCACGAATCAAAGGTATCATTCAAAAAACATTTGCCGATTCAAACAGATATGTTGTATAAGTTTTTATTAAATCCACATATTTTCAAAAAGCAATTTAAAAGGAAAAGTATGCTACGATGAAAAACAGGTGTGCAGTATGCTTGATTTTCTAATTGATAATATATTTGTTACATTTGGATATGCTATTTGTCAACAGCAAGTTGGCATACCAATGGGCAGACTTGTTTTTATATTCCTACGAGACTGAATATCTTCAGAGATTCTTCAATCTCACTTTTAAATATATTGATGATGTTCTTTCCAACAATAACGCATCTTTTGCTAAATGGATCCTATTAATATATCCGCCAGAACTAGAGATAAAAGAAACGACAGAAACCACAAGATCTACATCTTTTTGGACTTTCATCTCGAATTTGACGAAAATTATCATCTCAGTACTAAATTTTACGACAAAAGGGACGATTTTAATTTGAAAATTATCAATTTTCCTAACATTGACAATAATATTCCAACTGCTCCTGCTTCCGGAGTGTATGTTCATAGTTGATTCAGTACGAGAGAGCTGGCACAAATTATACAGACTTTTTCATTATACATGGTTATCTCCGTGACCACCTTATTAATCAAGGCTTCAAAAATTCCGTCGGATACGATTATTAAAAAAGTTCTTTAATAGATATCAGTTCTTTGTGGAACAAATTGAAGTTTCGGTCCGAACTCTGATTCAATATTCTTTTTTTGATAATTTCTTTCAACTGTCTAAGACCTTTCAATAGCAAAATTTTGCTGCCGAGTTGCTTCCGGACACTACCCCAATGGAAGGGGAGGATTGACATGTCATAAAACTGGTTTAACCCACCATTTCTTTGGAAATGCTTGTAACAAGTCAGGACCATTGCGGTCGACAATTTTTCCGGTGGTTTCCAACTGAATTGTCAGTCTCGCGGACTTCGGCTCTTGACAACTCTGTTTGGTAATTTTGTTTTTACCCCCATGTATTGAATGCATGTATAGACCGCTTATATACAATGGTGAAGCTCCCAAGAAAGACTTGCTCCAATCTGTTATTGTCAATCATAAAACACTTGAAAATGTTTCAATCTAAAAATATTATCAATATGCATTGACGAGATATGTAACCAAGATATAGTGTCTGATTGTTTATTTACCGTAAACACTACCACAGAGACTTCACTACAGCGTTTTATTCCGTCCTCAGACTTTATTATAGGTAACAATTGTTAGGCCGGACAGTTTTTCACGGCGGCCACTATTAAATGCTATACTTTTTGCAAATGGATTTTTATTTTGCATACTTTAATATCTTGGCTTCACCCAGCATTGTCAATGTACTTTAAACAGAAGAATAAAGAAACTTTATCATACAAACATTTTCCCGTCTGCACTTAATGATTGAATTAAACATATTTTATTGCAAATAAAGCAAAGGGATCGGACACAAGTTATAACAACATTATTTAAAGCCCTCTCCCTACAATTTACAACATAACAAATATTATACAATATAGCAGCAATATAGATACAATATACATTAAGAAATGTCGATAAGAATAGAAAAGTAACAAAAGGTAATAGTTAAATATTATGTACACACAATTCTCACTTAAAATATTTTCACAATGTCAGTACATTTTTGATATGATTAATTTAATGATATCAAACGATAACAATAACAATATTGGTTGAATAAAATAGAAAAGAGAAGGAAAAATAGGAAGGAAAGGATAAGAAGAATCTGCAACAATCAATCAAATCTATGACTATTGTAAATATAACATTGGACTGCTCTAAAAATATCAGCATTTTGATCAAAGGTAAGATTTGCATTTCCAAAAAGAATCATATCAGGGTCAATATTTCCATATATTCTTATTATTAGAAACAAGTTTTGTCGGATATTGTTATAAAGCGAACATTCTATAAAGTAGTGATAAGCATTTTCACAATTTGCACCACAAACACAGTTAGGATTGTCTTTAATATTGAATCTATATAAATCATAATTTAAACTACTGTAGCTATACCTCAACTTAGTGTGAATAATATTTAATTTTCTTTGGCCGATATTATACCACGGAGGAACTTCTGGTTTAACCATTAAACTACGTTTAAAACTATATTTAGTTGCAGCATTTCGCTTTTCAATGTCCAAGGAATTCCATGCTCGAATAGTTGAGGGAAAATAACTTGAATTAGTAACAGCCAGTCGATAATTTGGAATTGTGAAGTGATTAATGATTATTACAAGATTTTTCGCAAGAGGAGTTGACTCCTTTACTAAAAATACCGGTAAAGCGGGATAATGTTTTAGGAGAATTTGTCTGACAGTAGAATCATCTTCAGCATGGAAGCCTACGGAAAATTAGTAGAACAAACCAAGATATAAAACTTGTAACTGCACTTTTAGACAAACACAAACCAATAAAATAAGTCAGAACCGAGCCGCCAGTCTAAAACGAATAATAAAAAACAAAAACAAAAAAACAGACATAACTTGAATAAGGCACAGAAAAGAAAAAAACAAAAACAAAGACATAACATGAGTACGGCACAGAAAAGAAAAATGAAGATACATACACATACAAAGATGAACAACACGGACCCATGGGTGAGATCAGGTTATTGGTAGAGTAAGCATCTCCCGCTTCTTATAAGTCAACCGCCAGGTGGAACATGTCAAATCGGGTAGTAAAGTCAAACCGGTAGAGGAAATAACAATTAAGCTGTTCAAGGTAAAGATCAGTTGTCATCTGGGAAACAGATATCCAATAGTGGTCCACAAGATCGGGATGTCGACTGTAAAACCTCTTGAATGATGACTTTCAACTTGTTGATAACATATTTAACAGAGGATAACATACCCCTGTTTAAGTAGCCTATTTGTGAGCAACCGGGCTCTATCAAGGAAGTCACTGTATCGACCACAGGCCCTTGGGTAGCGATTAAGCTGGGAAATGTAAACTCCATATGTTGGGATGTTGTTACAAAGAAAAGGGAAGTTGATTATTGAAAAAGTGAAGTCACTGCGTTTGTCATACAGCTTAGTTTGAAGTCTACCTCTGTTGTCAATTTCCAGATGAAGGTCGGGGAAAGAGGCCGATGTGGAAGTGTCTGTAGTATCCTTAATTTCGAGCTCTTTTCGACGGAGCAGACGAAGAAAATTACCAAAGCGAGTGTTGTTAGTGACAAAATATCATCCATTTAACGGAAGCTAAAATTGAAGGACTGGGCTAGTTTTCATCATTATTTTGAAGAAACCCTTCGACGAGTTTAGCCTCATAAGAGCGGAGAAACAAATCGGCTAGAAGAGGTGCACAGTTTGTGCCACTGGGATTCCGATAGTCTGTTGAAAAACAAGTCCTTCCAACTGGACAAATATATTTTCAATCAGAAACTCTAACATTCTAGTATATAACAGGTATAAATCCTACGATTTCAATGGATAACCTGGCATCACTATACTTGAACAGTTATTTGTTTACCTTGACAGCGGGATACTTTACTAGCATGCGGCTTCCGGTTTACTATACTTTGCCTCTTTTTCAATTTATTTTCTTTTCTGTTATGTATTAAATCAATTGCGGACTTGTCTGGTGCGAATAGTGCCCTCACTTGTCGACCCGCCCACTATACGCACCAGAAAATAGTCCATAATAGATTATTTATCACTTCTTCTGTAGATTTTTTCTCCGAATCGATTCATTTTCAATCCAAGTCCAACTTTATTCTTTCAATACATTTTGAATTGAAATTAAAATAAACACTATATGCCAACTGACATACGTTGGGAATTGTTTATTTTTGGTATTGATTAGGAGTTTAATAGATTGATGTAAAATAGTTATCAATAATTGCTTATTTTCTGACAGTTTAAATCTATTTTGTTCAAGTAGTTAGTTAAAACGCTTTAGAATTGCATTTGTATTTCATTTTTCCATTTTTGTGATACATTCAATTAATCTAAGAACCGTTATTTTCCACGATGTACATAGGAATGTCACATTTAATAATTTAATGCATCGATTTGTCCTAAGGGAGCAACCATTTGATTTCTATGGGGGGGGGGGGGTGCTATGNTCAAATTTTTCATCCAGGATTTTTTTTTGTGTAACTTCTATCCTGGTTTTTTTATTTTTGTTCCAAGTCTGTCCTAGATTAACCCCCTTAGTCATCCTGGATTTTTTTTTTTGCCTGCCTTTTTTTTTTAAAATTTGACCATAGCCCCCCATAAAAATCAAATGGTTGCTCCCTAAGTCAGAGTCAGAATTTAAGTATACACTTTTGCCCGATATGGTGATATTTTATCTTTTCGGTGTTGCTCAGGAAGTGTTTGTGTGTACAATTTGCGCATTCATGTAAATAAAAGAACTTATCATATCACTTTGATATGCGTCAGCAAGCGGAGAATGAAGTAAGAAAAAACGTCAACACTTGTATAATTGAACTGACCTTTCTCTTATGCTTCATTGCTATATTCCATACCTTGCATGAATCTATTTTGTTATCACAACAAGACTTTGAAGCTGGGCTCAGATACGAACTCATGTTATTACAATCTTAAACTTATAGAGTCGTCTGAGCACTTTCTGCTTCTTTGTCCAAAATATATAACACAGGAAATGCTCAGTTATCTATCCGGCGAAGTCACTATACAAGCTATTTTGTATGGTAATCCATTACTGTCCGACAAAGAAAACTAGACTTATGACTGTCGAAAACGACAGTGATCCCCGCATCCCCTGTTTGACACAGAAAAACAGCTATAGTCCGAAATTAAACAATTGACAGTCACTATTTTTACCATAAGGAATTAAAGAATATATGGTTGTTAGGCAGAATTCCAAAAAATAAGTAGTCTTTGAGACTTTCAGGAATTTTACCAAACTTGGAATCATATATTTTGGAAATCAAATTGGTGAAATGTTTCATCTAATTCTAATAAATTTTTTAACTATTTTTCAATGTAGACTTCCAAGAATTAGTGGTCTTTGACAATTTCAGGAAATTTACCAAATTTGGAATCAATTATTTTGGAAATCCAATTGGTGAAAATAATTGACCTTATCAAAACAAATGCTAAAAGTATGGTTGCTAGGAAGAATTCCACAAAATAAGTGGTCTTTGGGCATTTCAGGTAATTTACCAAAATTGAATCAAGAATTTTTGAAATCCAATTGTTAAAAATCATTGTCCTAATTGAAAGTATTGTTGCTAGGTAGAATTCCCCCAAAAAATAAGTGGTCTTTGACACTTTCAGGAAATTTACCAAAATTTGAAGCAAATATTTTTGAAATCCAATTGGTGAAAATGATTAACTTTATCAAAACAAATCCTAAAAGTATGGTTGCTAGGTAGAATTCCAAAAAATAAGTGGTCTTTGAGACTTTCAGAATATTAACCAAAATTGGAATCACATTTTCGAATTCTACGATTTCAGAATTTTTATTTTTTCCAAATACTTGCCAAAATATAAGATTATATGCCAAAATGTCCAAAAATATCAGGCTTTGACATTTTCAGGAAATTTACCAAAGTTGGAACCGGAATCAAAATCCTGAAAGCTTATTGCGCATCTACATACTATACGCAACGATTCTGCAACAAAATTAAATCTATAAATCCAAAAATGTAGGAGGAGTTCGCATCGCAAGGATTTGTGACGGACGGACGAGGCCAACGACAATATCCCATATGTGTCACAATCCACATTTTGTGGTCTTTGTAAAATCGATATCTTGGGACCTGTTGTTTGCATCAAGATAAATATAAAAAATCCGAAAGCTTATTGCGCATCTACAGACCATATGCAACAATTCTACAACAAAATTAAAACCCTAAATCCAAAAATGTAGAAGGAGTTCGCATCGAAAGGATTTGTGACGGACAGACGGACGGACGGACGAGGCCAACGACAATATCCCCCGAATTTTCATTCGAAAGTGCGGGGGGATAACGAGGTAGTGCAAAATTTTATTTTACCAACTGATTTAATTAGTTTCCTATTATCTTGTGTGTTTAGTGCCTAATTTAATGTTTTCACATATTATGTATCTCAATTAGTAATATGCCTCGAATTATTATAGTGTATGTCACCAACATAATTTTTTTTTTTTGAAAACATGATATGTTAACTCTACTTATCCAGGAGTGGATCTGTATTTTCTATAATTTTCATTTTAATATAAAAAATTCTAAAGGTTTTTTTAATCTGGCATAATTTTTACTGCAAAGTCCAAGTATGAAAAATTAATTGTTGCTCAGTTATCTCTTTATGCTACTGTGTCACCCTTACTTCATTACTTCACAATGTCATTACTGTTTATAAGTGTGAATCAAGTTATACACTCTTTGTTCTTTACATCTTGTATTTATTGTCTATATTTTGACTTGCCAAACTTGTTTTCCGATCCTTATTTTGTATATGTATTTGTCTATGTCATTATTGTATCTATTATTATTATCATTATATCATTCACTCTTTTACCTTTTAGGGCTTGCTATATGGTTTGAGGTTCCCCACTGTATTGAAGACCGTACGGTGATCCCTAGATGCTTTGTTTTGGGTCGTTTGAACCTGGAGATGGGATGTTGTCTCCTTGACATTTACCCCATTTCCTTTCTTTTTCATATCTTACGAAAAATTGTTTAGAGTAACTCCTGTAATCGCTTTTATGGAAATTTCGGGGGTCGGGCGTCAAGTCTTAGCACATCATACATTTTTTCTACTTTTTTATTTGCTAACCGTGAGATGGCATTGGCCTTGATTAACGTCACCCAGTAACGTTGTTTTTTCGAAATAAAACAGCGACGCCACAAGATAGAAAACGTATACTGTTAAAGAGATTGTGGATAATAGTTAGATTGCAGAAAAGAATCGGAAATATTTCAAACTTTTCATTTCTATAATTCATTCTAGCTCTCGCTCAATGAATCAACTGCGAAGCATACACTCCGTAAACAATTTGACCAAACAACGAAAATCCAGATATTAATTTCATCAACTATTTCTTGAAACACAAGACACTTACAACCCTAGCAAATTAGAACAAATTATCCCATGTTAATAATCTTCTTATTTTGTAGCATGGCTTTGGAAGTGTGAAACTCGGGGTAAAACTTGAACAAGAATTAAGAAAATGTATCTGTATTGATAGTTGGATTTGTGAAGTGTTACGTCTATCTCTGAAAACACCATCTGGCATAGTTTATTACATTCCTTTCACTATTTGAATTGTTTGGATAATACATGTCTTTAAATGGATGTAACATAAATTCTTAACGAATGTTTAAAGAAATAAGATCCAATTAGTATTTGAGTGCCATATCATCCGAAAACATGCAGCATCGTGGGTGATTTGTTTTTATGAATCTTTTGCAACATTATACAAATTAGTAGAAAGCTATTGAACATTCAGTCAATAGCAAATTTCTCCATTAATTTTGTAATGAGAAGCGTTTCGAAATTTTTTAAATGCTTATGACATTACATCTTTATGAATATTTTACAAATAATATTCAATAAGTAGAATTTTTACATTAACTTCTAAAATATGAACCATTATTCGGCATTGAATTACACTAATAAATGATATTCATCGGTGATTTCATTGTTTGTGACATTTTATTATGAACATTTCACAAAATGATATCCCCGGTACCAGGATCGGTTTACAGGGCTCCGGCCACAGAGCTGCTGGGCACGTGCGCAGATGGTGGATAGGGGAATGCCCTGTTTATGCGAGGTAGTCAGGACTTATTAATTACATAAAGCACGACCAAGAACCATAGTAGCTGAGAAAAGCCACGCCCCGTTCAGAACAAGATTGCTACGCGTAGCTATGTGTCCCTCGCCACTGCAGTAAATTCGATAAAGTCCCATAACACATGTAAAATTTTTCGAATCAAGATGGCGGCAGGATATGATCAACTGCATTAGGTGGCAAACAGCCAAGCAAAATTTCAGCAAATTCTCTTAATTGGATTTTGAGGATATGTGTCCACAAAGTCTTCCTATGTTGAAGTATGCACTAAGTCGATAAAGTCCCATAACTCCCGTAAAATTTGTAGAATCAAAATGGCGGCATAATATGATCAAGTACATAATGGTGACAAATATTCAAGCAAAATTTCAGCATAATCCGTTCAATGGTTTCCGAGGAATTGCGGCCACAAAGTGTTCCTAAGCTTTAGCATGCAATAAGTCGATAATGTCCCATAACTCCTGTAAAATTTGTTAAATCAAAATGGCGGCATGATATGATCAACTAAAGTAAGTGACAAACAATCACACAAAATTTCAGCAAAATCTGTGGAGTTGCGCCCACAAAAAACCTGACACACGGACGAACGGACACATGGACGCACGGACGCAGACCCGGCATTACTATGTCCCTCCGTCGCGTTGCGGCGGGGGACAATACATTGCTATGGTCTAGTACATATGGAGACTAATAATCCTGGAAAATTTGAAGGAAATCTGAGTAGTGGTTTTTTTAGGAGTTGCGTCAATAGGATCTGTCATTATATAACATTGTTAAATTTCTAAAGTCCAATAATCCCTACAATATTTGACAAATCAAAATGGCGATGCGATATGATCTAGTATATATGGCGACTAACAATCCTGTAAAATTAGAATGAATTCGGAACAGCAGTTTCTGAGGAGTTGCGTCCACAAGATTTGCCATTGTATAACAGTGTGGAAATAATCAAAGTCCCATAACTCCCACAAAATTTGACGAATCAAAATGGTGATGCGATATGATCTAGTACTAATGACGACCAACAATCCTGTAAAATTTGAATGAAATTTGACCAGCGGTTTCTGAGGATTTGCCCCCACAAAAAACATGACACATGGACACACAATGGCGCACGGACGCAGACCATTGCTTTGTCCTCCGTCGCGTTGGTGCGGGGAACAATAAAGACCCCTTTTATATTTCTAATTTAAGAACAGCTGTTTGTGGGTGTATAATCGCTGATTCATCTGGACCGCCACGATCGATTTTTCTACTTCCGCCATTGGCCTTAACGTCACAGACAAGCCAGTACCTATTTTTAGCCGTTTGAGATATCCTTGTCTCAACCCACGGGTGAGATAAAAATTTCACGTAAGGAAATATAATATGACGTTATCGACGTCACAGTAAGTTGCGTAGACATAGCAGACCACAACTATAATCTGGTTGTACAGAAACTTGTATTTTGCATATAATTGTGAGAAAAACAATCAAACACCATTGAAAATGTAAGCACGTGCAAAAAATCCAAGATGTCTACCATCGCTTCGAATTTTCATGCGTTTTATCCATTATTATTTGTTGTCCGATTTAATAACTCTTGCTATTTGTATAGAGAATGAAAATGTACATTTGAACCAGCAATTTATCATTAACCGAGAGATTAACGATTTATATTTAAATAGAAATAAAATTGCGCGCCAATTATTAAAAACGAAGTTACTATCCAGCTTCAGTAAACGTATACCAATTGTGACGTCATATTTTCGCGGTAACGTTTTAGATATTTCTTTGTGAAAGTCAAAGCTGAAAATGGTTTTGTTTTCGGGACTCAGGTATTCAAAAGCTTGTACCCGTCTATTTCGACAACCAGGACATGCCTGTCATTTCGTTTTCTTATATCAAACCTACAAGAAACATTTTTTTCAACTACTCTTCTATTACCTGGGATGCTGATTTTGAGAAAAACTACCCTAGCAGCTTTGACTGATCCACGTCCCCATATCACTATGACCCGTGTGGACATATATTAACGGGGAATCGTAACATCATTGTAGATAAAGAACAACGGCCATAGAATATCGAAGGAACAAAGCACAAGATTACACAAATCAAAGTCCAGAGACAAGGCAAAAGCAAGAACACCAGAAGACGGAAGACCAAAGACACCACATGCCCACAAACCACACGAACATTACATACACAACACAAACAACTAAAGCACTAACAGTGTGAACTCTAAAAAAAAACAGAGTGACATCAGGTGCTCCGGAAGGGTAAGCACGTCCTGCTCTGTATACAGCACCCGTCACACGGTCAGTGAGGCATATGTTTTAAAAGATCTGTTAGGTTACTGATTGGTTATTGTCATTTTCTAACCCTGAGACAAAACCATTTGATAACCATGGTACGTGTAATTTCTCTAACCCTCAAACAGTACCAAGGTGAAATTTTGAAAAGCAAATTTTGGAAAGGTTTTGTAATCACTTAGGCATTCAAACATCGACAGGGACAAATCGGTATCACAAACATCACTGACGAAGACAAAACTAAAATTTTAAAGAAGTTAGACAATTCTTCAAAAAAGGGCCTTAATAACGCCCACCTTCAAAAATAAACTGGCAAGCATGTTTTGATATAATTAATGACGCTGTAACCAATTATTGTAAAAAATGGTGCAAATTAGAAAGTGCAGACAAACATGCTCTGAATTTGTTTAAAGATAAAATTATTACCAAGGTCACCAACAGAATAAATTTTTATTAGGATAACTTTATTGAGTCACCTCCTAATCTGTCTATAAATAGAATTAAGTCAAAATTGAAGGATCTTGGTAAAAATATGTGTTTGTACCTGTTGACAAGGCCCCTAACAACGTTGCTATTGTCTGAAAGAAATACTACATCGATGTTCAACAAAACGAACTGGACAAGCCAGACACTTTCATACGTACCAATTGGGATTAAATCACGTTAACCAAACAACATTATAAGGATACAGAAATGCTTAAAGTTCCACCTAAAGATAACATCTTATCTACCATGTACTGGGTTTCAAACCTTCACAAAAATCCCTTTAAACATCGTTTATTTCTGCATCTAGTATGTGTTCTACTACTAATTTAACAATCCATTTAACTAGTTCACGTACTTGTAGAAAGGAGTTGGTTATTAAATACTGTGAAAAAAAACTTATCAAAACTCTGGTGTAAATTACTTTTGGAGTGTAAAAAATTCTATTGAAGTTTTAGATAAACTACAATCAATTCAAAGACCAGTCTCATTTATCGATAGTTATGATTTTTCTACACTTTATACTACCCTCCCAAATGATTTGATTAAATCCAAATTTGGACAACTTATTAAATGGTATCATAAATTTTCTGGTCAGCAGTTCATTTGCTCTAAGAAAAAGCAAGGATTCTTCTCTAATATTACCTACAATAATCATTGTGCCTGGACATGTGATTATATGATTAATGCACTCAATCTTTTGCTGGACAATATTTTTGTTCGTTTTGGGAACATTATTAACAACAGGTCATAGGTATTCCGATGGGTACAAATTGTGCACTTCTAATTGCAGATCTTTTTCTTTTCTGTTACGAACGAGACTTTATGAAAAAACTTCAAAATGGAACCATACCAACAGTGATAAACTTATTTCTATTTTCAATGATAACAGCAGGTATATTGACGATATCCTTACTATTGATTATCCCCAGTTTTTAGATTATATAGACATAATTTATCCACAACAACTAAAATTGAATAAAGCTAACAATGATTCCAAATACTGCTCTTTTCTGGATCTAACTATCATTATTGACTCCGGTAAAATAAAAGCTAAAATATATGTTAAACGGGATGGTTTTGATTTCACTATTACTAATTTCCCTTTTCTTGACGGCGACATCCCTCTAGCTCCATTTTACGGGGTGCATATTTCTCAACTGGTACAATTCGTACGAGTTTGTTCTACTCTTGACGATTTTAATGAACGTAACCTTACCATCACAGCCAAACTTTTAGAACAGGGTTACATATTTCATAAGTTGTTGAATGCATTTAAGAAGTTTTATAATAGATATGAACATTTGATATCTAAATATGACGTTACTCGTAAACAGCTCATTACTAAGAGCATTTCCAATCCTTGTTTTACGGAAATGTTGTTAAAATGCCAGAAATTGATTAAAAGTCCAGAAAAGCTGGGACGTAACTTACATTTTACGTAATAGGGAATATCGTCAAGATATTCTGCTTGCATCCGTTAAATTAGCTTAGAGACCTAATGACCTAAAAATTTTGCACATACACTGGCCTCTCATTGATACTGCCGATGTTTACTGAAATTTATGATGATTCTTAACCAAACCCTTCGGAAAGTTTTGAGTTTGATTTTTCTTCCGTAGTGCGACAGTGTTCCACCAGCAGACTAGGCTCCTTGAGCTAGCCGGCAGTTTAGCGGCGAACACCACTTGACCCATATTTCAAAATTACGTATTGTTTTTTTTTCTTTCCATTCAAGATTGTGGTCATGGAGTTAGTAGTCTACCTGTATTTGGGTCTTATTCGTATGTTTATTATACTATAGGGAAACGGGACAGATAAAGGAGAGGTTTGGGTACCCATAAACCGGTTTAACCCTACTGCTGGCTTTTGCTTGTGCCGGTATCAAGTCCGGCTGTTCCGAGTTCCTATCGTTGTTTACGCATGTCTTTTGTCTTATTCGTGTTCTTCATGTGTAGTTCAATGGCAGATTGTGGCATGAAATTATAATTTTCAGCAATTGTAGGTGTTTCCTGTTATCCATTTTTTTACATTTTTGATTAATTTCAGAGCGTTCAAACGAAAAATTCCAGATAGGCTGATCGCAAACCCTTAGGCTAAGGTAACTTTTGCCCATCCCTCGGCAAGCCTCGGGATGGACATATTTCTTAGCCTTCGGATTTGAGATAGATCTCTTTGGATAGATACTGCATATATATATCCAACATTATGCCGGTTCATGTTGAGGCGATTGGAATTGTAGTAGTTTTAGTGAAAATACTGGGAGAAATTATAAAGAATAATACAATCTTACTCCGTTGAAAGTGCAAGATCAAGAAATCTCAGACACCCAAGGGTAAGATTTCAATATTTGTCTGACGAGGCTTGCCGAGTCAGAGAACCATTGAAATCTTACCCGCGGGTGTCTGAGATTTCGTAATCTTATTTTTCAACGGTGTTTGTTTGTTTTTCTCACATTTTAAAGTAAAAATACGATTTTTGTACCACCAGACCATAGCTAACATCCGCATTGTATAGGCAACTTATATATTACGTCAATAACGTCATAATGTATTTTCGCACGTGAAATTCTTATCTCACCCGTGGGTTGAGACAGGAATATCTCAAACTGCTAAAAATAGGTACTGCCTTGTCTCAAATGTGAGAAATTAGTATTAGTATTTGTTTTACCCTACAAAATTGTCAATAAGAATACTACAGATATTTTTTCAGGGCCATATATATAAATATTTACCTCTTTTCATTTGCTAATTGCACTTGATCTTAGAAATTTCACTAAAATTTATATTTTTCTGACTGTCAGTCATGAAGCATGAGATATGATACCCAATCATATTAGAAATTTTTCGTCAATTCTGGCTCACATATTTGCCAAATTTTACAACTGAGGCGACGAATTGACAGAAGCTCAATGAACGAGCAACTGTTCTTTCGTTATAACCCAGATATGTTTTATTATATCAAAAACAATAGATCGCTTCTAAGTTTCATACTACAGTGTAATTTAAAAAAAATGTTTCTCTACTCTTGCATTCCATCTTCACTTACATTTTATGTTCATTATCAATTAAATTGTCCTTAATGCATTAATTGTATTCAGTTGACATATATATTTCCTTTTTAATAAGGTCTAGTTGGAAATGTTAGAAAATATCATCATTACTTGAAATTTGAGAGTTCAACATCTATAAATTACTGGTTTTAAATGTATTTCCGTTTTAATGCTAGACATGCAAATGATTAAAAAAAATAAATATCTAGTTTATGTCAATTACAGCATCATATTACAACTTCCATTGCGGGATGGACCAAGGAAAGGTACATCCTACAGTTGATTATGGAGTGCAGCCTCAAGAAAATTATGGCATTCAGCCTCAGGTACACCAGGGTGTGCCTCAACAAATCCCTCAACATTACCAACAACAGTCCACTACTACTGTAGTTATACAGCAGCCAGTCCAGGAAAATAGATTATTAGTAGGAACTGTAACAGACCATAGACCATGGACAACTGGAATCTGTGACTGCTTTTCTAACATTGGGAACTGTAAGTATACATCAATGGTACTTTTGTTAATAATACAAGGCACAGATGGAATATCAATACAAGGCACTACGCAAATTAAACTGTTTCTCGGTTAAAAAGTTTTAGCAGATTTTTTTTTCATACTGAAAAAAAAAATGTTTAAATGATAACGTATCAAACTTTGAAATATATACATGTAGATTTTTTTTGTTTTGTTTTTATTTATTTGAAATACTTGTTGACATTGATAGCTGTTGTTCGTTGAAAATCTATTCGGCTGCTCAATTTGAGAATAAGCAGTATTTCAGATCAATTTTATCGTTGTTCAAATACTACAAAAAGTTAGTAATGGGAAAAGGATGTTACAGATATTATTTTAAGATATTGATTAAAAATTTGTGGTAAACTGAATTCAGCTGAATGTCAACATAAACACTGAAAGGATATGAAGTAAATGCACATGGAACAAAGTCTCTAATGAATGAATGTGACAAATGAAGGTAAAACAAAACTGCCGAAAATATTGTCAGGAGCTGAACTCAAAGGACAAAAATACACAGAATGTGCAAATCTAATTATAAACCTCAGTGTTCCAGACTTAATAGGAAATTTCAAAAGAAATGGTGAGTTAAACCAGTTTTATGGCATGCCAAAATCCCTTTCTATTTAAACACTTAAGATATCGTTTTTGTGGAAAAGCAATAAATTGAATTCAATATCATTTTGGCTGATAAATGAAAAAAAAATCATGGCTCCTTAGGGAAAAAATATAATGCTGAAAAAAATCCACGAAACCAGTTCGAAAGTCTTTTGAAAATAATTGTCGGTTTTGCCTTTTTCCATCCCATCTTTTGAGCAATACACGACCCAGATAGCGGTTTTTAAGCCGTTGATGCTTGTTAAGATCCACAAACGTCTAAAATTGTCATTTCACTTATCTATATTGGGTAATCATCTAGAATTGGCAAAGCATTTCTTAATACAAAAACCAATTCCTCCTTTGCCATTTTAAACAGTTTTCTACTTTAGAAATGTCGCAATTAGCTGCGATCTCTCCTTGCCCCTAACCTAATATGAACAAAATTTCATTACAGCCAATGCATCATTCTAAAATTCAAATGAGACACTGACAGTGATTGTAAGAGAACTTTTCCCAATGATTTATGTTTATGTTGCCGATTCCGCATCCATAACCAAAAGAGGCATGAGTTTAGCGTTGTTTGACATTTAGCAAGTGAATTTAGTTCAAGCCCGTACTATGTATTTATTTTTAGCCATTCACCACACATAGAGGGAGGGTTTGGATCCAAGAAAACGAGTTTAACCCCACCGCAATTTTTGCGCCTGTCCCAAGTCAGGAATATGTTGGTCATTGGCTTGTCCTTGTCTTCTTATAAAATTTTAGTTTTTTTATATTTGGGTTATTGGATATGGTTTGTTTCCATTGATTTATTCACTTTTTTACCTTTTCGGGGCCATTTAGGGCTTACTATATGGTGTGAGGTCCCTCACTGTGTTGAAGACCATATGGTGACCCCTAGTTGTTTTGTTTTTGGTGGTTTTAACCTGGATATGGGATGTTGTCTCCTTGACATTTACCCCATTTCCTTTCTTTTTCATATGGACCGTCTTGAATCACTATGAGGTATATAAAGCTCATTGTTGAAGGCCTCATGGTGACCTCAAGATAAAGACTAACAATAAAAGCGTTTTTCTATTTGTTAAAATTTCCAGTGATTTTATTTGAAGTGATTTTGTACCATGTACTTTTATGTCATATATCCGTTCATTTGTTCGTTCACTGATGTCAAAAACTCAAATCTTTGACATTTATTTTTATTGTTATATATATTAATTGTAATGTTTATATCTTTTTTTGCAAACTTAGTGTATTAACTGGATTATTTGTGTAAGTGTTGCCCTAGTAATATTAAGACCCTTAGACTATTTAATGTATAGTTTGTGTTTTTGTGATAAATCTCTATGTAAAATAAAACTATTTATCGAATTAGGTTTATTCACATGGTGTTGTTATTCCTGTGCTATTGCCCAGCTATCTTCGAGGGTAGGAGAGTGTTTCTGTACCACATGTTGTGTGCCTGGTTCTGAAATCAGTCTCAGAACGAGAATTAGAACGCTTGGTGGTATAAAGGTATAATAGAAATACTTTGCTTTTTGCATATAAAATGTTAGATTTGAAAAAAAAATTCTTGTCATTCATCACATACTTTTATACGCAATACACCTGCAGATCCAGCCTTCCGAAAAGGGGGTTCCAGGCTATCTGTTGCAACCTTATCCTTCTTCTATCTATTTCCTACCTACCTAATGTTCATCGTGTACAACACTATTATTTATATTTTTTGTTTTACTCTGTTGTCAATTTTGTCTTATACTGTATTTAAAACGTTTCCTAATGCTATTTGCTTTGCTATAGGTTTCTTTTTGAAGTAAAATATTTTTCAATTGAAATATTTTTAGTAATTACTTAGGGCAACGCTATGAATTTGGTTCCCATTAAATTTGATCGGTAAATGT
>MJUU01018614.1:82182-92614 GCA_002080025.1 Modiolus philippinarum
TTTTTTTTTTTCGTCATTCAATTTTTGTTTCGCTCTTATTTGCATTGCTGTTATTGTCTAACAATTAACGTTTAACCAGTTGTATCAATTATTTTAATATTCTTTTTTAATTTGTCTATTTTCGACAAGCAGAAACATCAAGTAAATATAATATTAACCTTAACGTACGGATTAAATATACATAGGGTGTTATAATAATTTTTTATATATCTCAATTCTAAATTCATTTTTGTGATGAAACGAAATTATCATTTCGCAAAATGTATTAACTTGAAAGATGACGTAAGGCGGTACCGGGTTGTTTCGCTCCTATTACCCGTTCGCTCCGGGTTATTACGCGCCGAAAAGTGGGTCGTTTCGCTCCAATAACTAAAGGTAATATAACGCGTAATTGTCTATCATGTCGGAATTACTTTTGAATTTAATTATTAAAAATAGTGAGCGGTGATTTCAAACCATACATCATAATAAAAAAATAATTAATGCAGTAATAAAATGGTTTCAGACGCAATCATTAATTTATAAAAAGGTTTTATAACTAAGCAATGATTAATCATACTTTGATCTATAAGAATATAATTAAATAATTAATTAGTGTATTTACATTAAAATAAGTAAGATCCAAGTGCTTGCATTATAACCTCCTTGAGAAAATGTATATAAAATCATTTTACACTTTTTTTTTAGAAATTTGATCTTGCGTGTGAGAGAGGGTAAATGATGGTTGTGTGTTGTAGTGCAACTCTTAATCTAATTCTTGTTTAAATTGTTTTTGTAATAAATATAAAAACATATCTGTGTAACTTTATAGTCCAGATTCAGAATATAACATAGTGAAAAAAGGCAGAAAACAGAAAAAAAAAACATACCGTGAAAAAATGGCATGTTGTCAACAATCTCGGAGTTTACTGTCCAGGAGTGCAATCCAACTTGACAACAAATTTTATCATGCAAGTCAATTGCACATGTTTTTTTCTCTCTTTCTTTTCAGTTCTTGGTCTCTGTCTCACTACACATATCACCAATGGTGTCTTACGGAGTGTATTAATTACCTGAAGTAAAAAAAATGTCTGCATGGATCATACCGCCGATGCATCTCTGAAGTCGGTGACATTCTTTGTGTTTCCGCAGTGTTAGAAAAAAATGTTAGAAAAATATTTATAGAAGAAAAAATAATCAAATCTGGGACTAATATATTAGTCCCAGATCAAATGCAACAAAAAAACTTAAAAATAACATCCTAGAGAGACTGTAAGATGATTCGCCCATTTTTGATACTCCCGAAACAGATTCTGAGCAATTACTTAAAGGAAACAGTTTAAAAAATATATAAAAGTGGAGCGAAACGACCCGGGTCGAATAAGAATCGGCGCGAACGCACCCGGGGCGAAAGGGGATAGGAGCGAAACAACCCAGGGCGCGAACGGGATTCGGCGCGAAACGACCCGGATTCCGTAAGGCTATCAATCAGTCATTTACGGATAGGACCGATCAATCATCCGTAGTCACGTAATTTACGTATTGTATCCGTCAAATACGTGAATTACTTTTCCTATCCGTCAGACTTTGACGGATTGTTAACTGATCGATCACTGATCGTTGACGGCTGACGGATCGCTTAATGATCGCTCTTTTAGTAACGGCTACTGAAGCAAGGACTGTATTTAGATTGTGTCAAGTTCGGTCGTTGGCCAAATTTTCCCCAAAAGCTGAAAACCAAGAAAAAAATATTGTTTAGTACGAAAATATTCATATATAAAATCTAAAACATCCAATCATATTATTAATACTGTTTTTGTAGTAAAAGAATGATTGTCACCTGTTTTGATGTTGGTTGTGGTTGCATGAGCTGAAAATCCGTGGTCGTTCATACAATACGTTCCTTTGTTCCCGAGTTGCGTTTAGTATTAAATAAGCTTAGAACAAAATAATAACATTAAAAATCTGTACTGTTGGGCATTAATTTTGCAAAACTACGTAGTCCAGGGTTCTATTTTATCTTGTTAACATATAACCAAATGAAATAAAGGGGACAACAGGAAACACCAACAATGGCTGAAAATTATTTTTCTTTTGGTGGTATTCAGTGATGTATTTTTGACGATTTTCTTCATTTTGTTACCACTCTGGCCATCCGCTTGCCTCTTGTTTCAACTTTAAGAAGGTATTAACATATTCAGTAAATACACACCCCTTTCTTGTCTCAGGGTCGTATTGTGATATGTTATCAAAATGCCAAACTTTGTACATTCTTCTAACTGTGTAACCCTTTGCAATAGCTTTGTTCACTTCGTCAGTGAACCAAGTTCCATTTTTCACTAGAATTGTTATCAGTGCATGTTCTGAATAAGGTAAACATGAGATTTCCGTTGATTTTCATTGGTAAAACTGGAATGTGTAAATTTCTTGGAGGAGTAATTTTGCACTAGATTAATCCATCCTAATTATCCATATCTTTGAAGTTTTCTGTGATAATCGTTAGATGACAAAGGGGAATTTTTGCAGTCTTGTTTATATAAGGTTATAAGGAAGTAACATCATAGTACTTGATGGTGTTCATCATTCCAGTCTCCTTAAACTGTGTAAATACCCCCGTGCGTCCCCATAAAATGTGTCTCGTGGTTCCAAAGGTGGGACAATTTCTAGAAATTCTGTGTTATTTTACAGTTGTCTACTTTCCTTACATTGTTGGTCAAATACGCATTTCCACATAGTTATGTACTTATATCCGTTGTCTTCAAGATACATTTTTCTGTCTTTAGTTCGCTGATACAAGTCAGCAATGAAACAATCAGTGACAGGATTCGTCGTGTTTCTAGCAAAGCATTTTGGACACTATGCCAGAGGCACACACGAAATTCGTACACGATCTTTTCGTCCGACGCATTTTCGTAAGTAATAGCCGTCTACTGTAAAATTTCCAATTTGCATTTCCCCTGCATTTAAAGCATGTTGAATTTGATGCTTTCGTTGCGGTCTATAGCCGTAAGATGGTATAATACCAAGACATTCTGGATCTAGATAATTTGTCCTAAATACCAAATTGCAAGCAGATGCAAAAGTTATACAGTGTTCAAATGGGCTGATACCTGATTCATCCTTTGTTGTTCATGTGCCCAATCTCGTTTTGGTTAAACACTGTTTGAAGTTGGAAACGTACAATATCGGCGATTGGGGTGAAAGGACATATTTTTCTTGAAGAATGCACTGAAGCAAAAATTGTTTCCTTCCACTGAAAAAATAGAGAAATGGGTAGGGGCAGGAAATTAGCCACACATACGAGTCTAGCGAGTCTGCTTTTATTCGGGACATATCGAAGGGGTCTCTGAATTGTATGGGGCGTGCTGTTACTCCATACAGTTGTCTACATTGGTTCGAGATCAGGCTATCCGTATCATGAGCTGTTTACCTCATTGCCACTGGAAAATGGGAGACTTGGGTAGGGACAGAAAGTTATGATTACGATGCCACCCAAAGCTCTCCGACGGGAAGAGAAAGGATCAAATCAAATATAAGTAGAGGATGAAAAATTAAAAGAATTAAAGGACAAACAAAGCAGCGAGTATTGATTGCCACTTGAACATGGGAGTAATGGGTAGGGGCAGGAAATTTAGCCTTCTATACGACCCCAGTGGGTATGCTCATGCACGAGAAACATAGAAGAGGTCTCTGCACTTCATAGGGATTGACGTCTCCATATACAGTTTGTCTAGAATGGTATGTCTTAGGGATTTCCGTATTATGACATGACTACTATGCATAGATTTGGTGTTCCTCTATCCACTACCTGGGGATGCGCAATGCAGTATTGTTTTGATAGATACCTATATCCACTGTATGCTTTAAAGAACATTGTTTATCTAGCGGAAGATTTCTTCAACAATGAGTGCGCAATTTCGGAAATAGGCATGGTTTTACGCATTTTAGACATTTTTGTTTGAAGTTATGGATTTCTTTTGTTATGGTTATAGTGCTGCTGATGAGGAATTAATGGCCATACAGCTCATTTATTGCAGTTGGAGTTAACATAATTGTTATGGTCACATGTTCATTTACTCCATATCCTTTCGTAAAATATGTTTTATTTCCCGTTTTGTGGATAAACAGTAAATTTGCATGTGAATCTGTAGTTCATATTTTTACTTGACATGAACATATGGAAAATCCGTAGTTGTATACACCACTGCGTAAAAATATTGAATCGGACTTGCCTGGTTTTGATTGATTGATTGATTAGTTAGAGTTTAACGTCCAATGAGCAATATTTCAGCTATATCAGGACGAGAACAAGTTAATCAATTAAAACAATTGTAAGTAAAAGAAGAAGAAAATAAAGGTGGAAGGGAAAACCGGGATAACGACTTTTGATTGCCACTGGAAAAGGGGAGAAATGGGTAGGGGCAGGAAATTTAGCCGTCCATACGACACCCAGTGCGTCTGCTCTCTTTAGATTGATTGATTGATTAGGTAGAGTTTAACGTCCAATGAGCAATATTTCAGCTATATCAGGACGAGAACAAGTTAATCAATTCAAAAATTGAAAGTATCAGAAGAAAGAAACAAAGGTGGAAGGGACAACCTGGGGAACGACTTTTGACTGCCACTGGAAAATTGGAGAAATGGGTAGGGGCAGGAAATTTAGCCTTCCATACGACACCCAGTGCGTCTACTCTCTTTAGAGAAATATAGAAGGGGTCTTTATACTGCATGGAGCGTGGCTTTTCTCGACACAGTTTGGCCACAATGGTTCGCGGTCAGGCTTTCCGTATTATGACCTGACTACCCCGCATAGACAGGGCATTCCCCTATCCACCACCTGGGGACGCGCCCGGAAGCTCTGTAGCCGAAGCCCCTGAAAACCGATTCAGGTGCCGGGCTCTCTTTAGAGAAATATAGAAGGGGTCTTTATACTGCATGGAGCGTGGCGTTTCTCCATACAGTTTGGCTACAATGGTTCGCGGTCAGGCTTTCCGTATTATAACCTGACTACCCCGCAAAGACAGGGCATTCCCCTATCCACCAACTGGGGACGCGCCCGGCAGCTCTGTAGCCGGAGCCCCTGAAAACCGATCCAGGTGCCGGGCCTGGTTTTGAAGTAAGTGAGAACCGAACCTTCAGTCAAAAGTCCATGGACAACGGCAACATCGGAAACACTTAAGAAACAAGGACACCACTGGAGTACAGGACAAAAAAAAGCAAAATGACACACATACATAGAAGTTATATCTCCTTCTTTCGGATTGTTGATTCGCGATGTTTTCGTTTACACTGTCTAATTTTTGCAAAGTTTGAAACTTGTGTAGTAAAATATAAGAGTCTACGGGAGACTGAATTATTGGTATTATATCAGAGCGCCATATCCTATACGTTCTTCTGTTAAATGCTCACCGAAAGATGAAATACTGGTTATCCAGACATGATTTGTTTACAGTCGCGACCGATAAGAAATTGCCAGACTTTTTCCTAGATTTTCCAAATTTTAAAGCTTTTCCAAGTTTTCTCCCGACCGTGAACGACCAAATCTTTATCTCCGACTTTTCCCCTTTCCCCGGTAGTGTGTCACTTGTAGAAAGCTTTGGAAAGATGAGAAGGTTAAGAAAAGTAGAATTTCAGTTCATAAACTGAAAATAGAAGCTGTCAGATATCAGAGTTTTTGCCAAAAAGACAGAACCTGCAGCAGGTGTACTTCCGGTCATGTTGAAGGTGAAATTCGTGATTAACTTACGTGCACTGCGTATTTAGATCGAAGAAATGGTCTCATTTCAAGTATGTATACTGACTGTTCAAATGTTTTCAGCAAGGAAAACTTGTACAAGTAGTAAACTGTGGAAGGATTGTTAATTTATTTTCCATTTCATTTGCACTGTCCCTTCACTACAAATTGATATTATTGGATTTCGACACCTATGTTTATATAATGTGTCGTTTCTTATTATTACTGAAATTTTTGCCTATGATATGTTTTTATAATGTGTAATGTGGGTTTTGAGGGAGTCTATAAATAGAAAAAAGAAGGGAAACGGGGAATGTGTCAAAGAGACAACGACCCAAAGGGGAGTAATAACAGCTCAAAGCCACCATAAGATCTTCAAAGAACGGTGAGAAAACCCCACACCCAACGGCAGGTCGGAGTCGGCCCCTGAATACAGAGGAATCAAGTTCAGCGAAATAAACATCATCCTAGACTCCTATAGACATAAAGTAAACTAACTAGAAAAAGACAAGACACACAAAGGCTTAATAAATTTCCTGACTTAGCCTGTTCTAGGTATAGCGTATCTAACTTGTATTCTGATGGTATCATCCCGTGTTACTTGTTGGCAGTGTACATTCAAAGACTATTTTTTGCATGATAGTGATTATTTTAATTTTTTTTATTTTATTCACTTTTTTTCTGTTAGCATGCATTCAGCGACCGGCTTGCGCTAAACGGGATATAGAAATTGGACTCATTCCTTGGTTGTGCGGGATGAATAAATACACAGCCCATCTTTCGGATGGGATGTAAACTCAGGTCCACATATTGGAAGAAATGCCACGCTTCCTGCACGTTAGAGCCCTTTTAGCGAGCTCTTTTTTAGTGGTCCGTAGGTGATCGGCTACAAGGCTAAATTCCCAGGCCCTTTTCGATTTCCAAATGAGGACATTTGTCTGGCCTCATTTGGAAGCAAAAGGGATTTTTTACCATATGATGTAGTTCTAGGCTGGGGTACCACAGCTGTATTAACAAACCTGAAATATAAGGTATTATTTTTAATTTCCATTAAATCATGTAAAAAAACAAGGATTAATTTTGTTAATTATCTTGAAAGGTTCTAAAGCAATTGTGCGCATCCTTCTAGTTTTATGAGACGGAAGTTTAGATTTTTCAAAAAGAGAATCATAAGAGGAGTCAAAATCTTCAAAATGAAGCGGAGTGCACGTTCCTGATTTTTTCAGTTTTAGATGAATTTTGTTCGCTACAAAAATGCCAGGTCAAAGGGCAGTAGCTAAAATTTGACATAATAAAAGAAAAATAAACAGTTAATTTCCCAAGTCTACTTAATTTTTTTCCTATTCGCTTAAGAACATTTAACTGCCTTGCAGCCTTCTTACATATATTAGAGATATGGGTATTAAAGTTTAATCTAAAATCTATTGTGACGCCAAGTAGTTTAACCTCATCTTCACATGAAATAGAGATACTATTTACATCAAATACAACTTTTTTTATCATAAGTTTTTTACCCACAGATATCGCCTGAAGTTTTTCAGGGTTAGCTTGTATTTTATTTAAAGAAAACCATTTAATAAATGATTTACTATCTTCTTGTAAATATTTAATTACGATATCAATTGATTTATCAGACCTACCCAGAGTGTTATCATCTGCATAGTTATATAATGAACAATGTTTAACAAAGAAAAATATATAGTTTAAAAAAATATTAAATAAGATTGGGCCCAATATTGACCCTTGTGGTACCCCTTTGTAAATATATTTCATGCTGCTCAGTGTCTGGTTTATTTTGACACACTGTTTTCTATTTTATAGGTAACTGTTTAATAATTTTAATGCTGATTCTGATAAGCCATAGGTTTGAAGCTTTAATAGCAAGAGATCATGAGGGAGGCAATCAAAGGCCTTACTGAGATCCATTAGTATTGCTGCAAGATATTCATTTTTATCAAGTGCTTGTTTCCAGTCTTCAATAACGCGAAGTAAAGTTGACTGGCAACCAAAACCAGAACGAAAAGCTGCCAACAGAGAACTAAAAATATCATCAAAATATTTAATAAGCTGGGATTCAATGGACTTTTCAAAAAGTTTTGAAATAGCAGAAAGGACACTTACCGGCCTGTAATTGCCTACCTCAAGAACACTGTTCTTTTTATGGATGGGTGCTACCTGAGCAATTTTAAGTTTGTGTGGAAAATTTGATGTTGAAATTGACAGATTCACAATACCAGTAAATGGTTTAATAATAATAAAGCGGGTTGAACGTATCTAAGAAGCTTCGGTTGAGCGTATCTAAGAAAGACGTCGCCTGATGGTTCCCTTGCTTATTTGTTTTTCCGTGCATTTTTAAGTATTTACCTCGTATACATTTATTTCTCATGCATTTACTTGTTCATATAAAACAATTTTCCGGAATAAACAAGGTTTAGAATATTCAGTCAATACACAAAATATATTACGGAAATTAAAGGTACATTTACATAAGACAACATGATTTCATGTGCTTAAAACCGCCGAAATTAAGTGAACATTTGACAATTATTTCCATTTTCACTGCTTAAGGTAAACCATTGAAATTCTACCGATCATTCCAATTGTTCTTGTGGGACATTTATAATGGATATGCTACTCCATAAAACTATTTGACAGTGACAGTTTTTTCCGTTTCAAAACGTAGCGCTGGACGTAGGAAAGGCTCTTCCATCGGTAACGATTTCGTTCGACAATATATTTGCGTCAATATTGCGGACAGGACCGAACTACTTTCGATCCAACATATGGACACAAGCTTTCGACAATTGTTCACATTCAGTATACTCGATTGGAGTTCAACTTTTCGGTAACGATGAAAAAAGTGTTCATTTGGTTCGTTAATATTGCGGACAGGACCGAACTACTTTCATTGGACACAAGTCACATTCAGTATATCAATAGGAGTTCGAATCTTATTGTAATAATCGGTTATACAGTGACCACCCAAACATAATTGTGGAAATCATCGGTCTTGTAGCCATTATGTTCCCGATCTCATTGGTAACCTGCTGTATCGTTGAATGTTCGTCACATTAATTGTAAACATTAACATCTTAAACTTTTACCATGGTTTTAGGGAGGGATTGTATTGCGTATGTAACTTATATTCTGATGGTATCATCCCGTGTCACTTGTTGGCAGTGTACATTCAAAGACTATTTTTTGCATGACAGTGATTGTTTTAATTTTTTTTATTTTATTCACTTTTTCCTTGTTAGCACGTATTCAGCAGTATGATATTCAGCCAGGGTGCAAATTCTAAATAATATATATATCATATATATAATGTTATTTTATTTTATGTTTTTCTAAAGATATTTATTTAAGTATCATGACCTCCAGGGGCGCCCACTACTTGATTTACATTGTAGAATAGGAGTATGGTTGATGGATTTCTTTGAGTTTTTTTTCTGTGACCTTTTTATTAAAAACAACACGACAAAAATACTCTACCTGTGGTTTTCAAAAATTAACCATGGATATGTTCAGAACAACAAAGATATCTTACCTGTAATTTGTCGTCGACACGTCAGCAAGATAGTAGATGTGACAAGAAAAAGTCATGCCGTACCTGATCATAACTGAGGAATTCTTTCATTCAAACAAACGTATAAATACTACACATCTATTAAAATGAATTCCACTGAAACCGGTTTTTAGGGCCGTATTGATCTTATTAAAAACGTACATGTATGGGTTGTCGCCTGATGGTTCCCTTGCTTATTTGTTTTCCGTGCATTTTTTAAGAATTTATTTCTTATGCATTTACTTGTTCATGTAAAACAATTTTCTGGAATAAACAAGTCAGTAAAACAACTCTCGAAAAGGTTTAGAATATTCAGTCAATACACAAAATATATTACGGAAATTAAAGGTACATTTACATAAGACAATAGAATCACATGTACTTAAAACCACCGGAATAGACCCTATCCGAGTTCTGGTATTTAGATTTACCAGTCGTTGTTTGTCCGCCCTACGTCACAAACATGTCCGCCCCATGTGACCTACTTAATGACGTTATAGGCTTTGTGACATGACGTTTTCTATACTGTGACGTGTTGAATAGTAATCCGGTAAATCAATGATACCTCAGCTCGGATATGGTCTATTAAGGGAACATTTGACAATCATTGCCATTTTCACTGCTTAAGGTAATCCATTGAAATTCTACCGATCATTTTCAATGATCTTGTGGGACATTTCTAATGGATTTATGTTACTCCATCAAAATAGTTGACAGTGACAGTTTTTCCCTTTCCTAACATAGAGCTGGACCTAAGAAAGTAGCTTCCATCGGTAACGATTTTGTTCGACAATATATTTGCGTCAATATTGCGGACAGGACCGAACTACTTTCGATCCAACATATGGACACAAGCTTTCGACAATTGTTCACATTCAGTATACTCGATTTGAGTTCAACTTTTATAGTAATAACCGGTTTTGAAGTGACCACCCCACATTATTGTGGAAATCATCGGTCGTGTGGCCATTATGTTCCCCATCTCATTGATAACCTGCTGTAAAGCATTAACATTTTAAACTTTTACCATGGTTTTAGGGAGGGATTATACATTCTACGTGTTTCAGTCAATTTCCTCCGTTATAAATAAAAGCATAAAATAAAATATTCTCTGTAGACATCCAATTCAACACTGTAGCCCATCCCATTTCACA
>MJUU01018614.1:100546-120299 GCA_002080025.1 Modiolus philippinarum
TATACTGAAAATTCAGAAAAAAAACATCTACATATAACTTCAAGCTGCCAATGTAGCGTATAATCAGCTTGCTTTCCGCTACCATCACAGATCAGTACTGCGAGTCGCACCCTAGTCGCACGACAGCAAAAAGACGCCTGTAACGCAACTTGACACAATGGTATCTGAAAGTCAGAGTATTTATTAAGAAAAACAAAGCATAATTAAGAAGTTACAAAGATTAAAGCATATGTTTTAACGAAAGAGATGGTAAGTATCATAAGTCTTTGACAAGAGGACTTTTGAGAGTTTCGAAATAATCGGTCTACTGCATAAGCTGGGAAAAGAAGGATTGGATGGATGTCAGGATTTTATTAGGTAATCACATTTCAAGTTGTCGGATAGTTACTATATAACAGGAAAGGAACCGGGGATTCGTACAGCGACTTCTTTTTGTTGCCTTCTATACCCTTCGGTGGTTCATAAACCCTGATCAGATCGCATAAGATAGTGCACTTGGGAAGTAAAGCAACAATTTTGAGACATAAACCGTTTTTGCATTATTGACCAAAATCGAACTAGCAAAAACTTTGTAACAAACATCATGACGACATGTCTAATCCTTACAATCTAAAGAAATGTATAGGATACCTTGAAAATTGCTTGAACAGTTCCATAAAAAATATTATTTCCATTAAACGATTTACCAATACACATAGTAAATTTATTGCATCAAATAACAAAAATACCGAAGTTACTGTACTTTTACTCTCTGCATATGGCCATTTCGACAACTGATGTCTCATCAGTGCAGATAGAATCAAAGCATTGGAAACCCAGAAATTGAAAGGTTTACAAAGGCTGATGGAAAACAAATAATCAAAAGGATCTAAATAGAAAGCCAAACTCGGCTTAGGACAGAGCTTTGCATGAGGGAGATACTCCTTAGTTTTAAATATTTTTTTTTCAAATTTAGAAAATTCATCGTTTTTTTTTTGTTTTTTTTTTTTTGCAGCCAAAAAGTGAATCAGTTTTTCTGAATGCCTACCTTGTTTCAATGTTGAATTCATTCAACTTGGTTCATATGTTACATTTGAACCAGATTGTTATACTCCTACTTGTTCATGGAGAATGTCTTGTATCCACCAAACAGTGGTTATGGCTACGAAGGTGGATGTAGGTTGTCCCTCCGTTGTCAACGTTTCACCGTACCCAAAAGTTCCTGATGGCCTCATTGATGCTCATCATCTTTAATGTGCATCAGATAACTTGTCTTCTGACAATATGTGACCCACTCAGATTTGCATCGCCAGTGAAACAGATTCTGACCCAACAGATACTTTATATATTCATAACGATTGCTCTATATATTAAAAAATTCTCGCCACGATGTAGCTGAAATATTGCCGAGATCAATCAATCAAACAATCAATCGGACCCAAAATTTTTGTTTACAAAATGTGGTTGGTATGTTACCCACTCATATTTGGTCATTGACCACCATAAAAAACCAAAATTCTGTACCTATCCAACCACCAGCACTTCACTCTACACCAAATATACAACGTCCACAGCAAGCACCGATGCAGTTGAGCAGAAGCATAAGAATAATTAAAAAATAAAAAAAAATTCTGCTGTGAAATTAATACTTGGATGATAAATTTAACTGAAGCCTATGTTAAAAATATCAAATATTATTTTTTTATTATTTTTCAGTATTTCTCTGAAATGTTTTTTTAAATAAATGATTTAATACGATTTTCACAGTTATACTTTTTAATATACTTGTATATTTACCTGTCATCTATTATATGATTATCACCTCTATCAGTCTCCTGCTCACATTTGTATCCATTTTACGGCATGTGTTGTACACTGCCTAAACTAAGATAATATAGAGATCCGTCAACTTTAAATTTCAAGACCTCAGCCAAAATATTTATTTTTATACTAAATAATGTAACAGACAGGATACTGCCTTGCGGAACACCCATCTCTTGTTCCAATGCGTCAGAAAAGGTCGAATTGACTTTATATATTTTTGTCGAATTCGGAGGTCGTGTTTTCCAACAGACAATAGACACCGCTATAAGCTGACCTTTTCCTTTACTCGTACGAGGCCAAGTTTTTAGAAGTGATTATTCAAAGAAAACAAAAATATTTAGCCCAGTCCTTTAATTTCAGCATCCGCTACATAGACGATGTACTTTCTAAATTTAAGGAGTATATACATCAGATATATCCCAATTAGCTTGAAATTAAAGAAACAACTGATACACCTACTTCAGCTTCGTACCTAGATCTGTTATTGTATATCGACGAATAGACGTTTGAAGTCTAAACTATATGATAAGCATGATGATGTTAATTTCCAATTGTGAAATTTCCCTTTCTTAGCAGGAATATACCTACTTCTCCAGCCTATGGAGTGTACATTTCTCAGTTTATTCGTTATTGTCGAGCGTGAAGTTTGTACAGTAATTTTTTGAAAAGAGCAAAACACTGTCCCAAAAGCTGCTTAGTCAGGGATTTGTTCAACCTATGTTAATTTCATCTATCAAGAAATTCTATGGCCGTCATCATATCATCATCGAAAGATATGACATGTCAGTATCCCAAATATTTGAAAGTGGACATTTTCAGCTAGATTCACGTCTTCCCGGATTTGACCACCAACTTTGACATAGTGTGACGGGTGCTGTTACTAGAGCAGGACATACTTACCCTTCCGGAGCACCTGATGTCACTCTCAGTTTCACAAGAGTTCACACTGTGAGTGCTTTGTATCTGTCTAACGTTTTTTTTGTGCCTAACGTCATTGTGTTCTGTCTTCTAGAGTAGTGTAGTAAAGTAAGGGAGAACCGAACCGTCAATCAAAAGAACGAAGAATCTATGGACAATGGCAACATCGGACACACTAAGAAACAAGGACACCACTTAAGTACGGGACAAAAAAGAAAAATGAAGACACACACACAGATGAACAACACGGACCCAATAAAAACCATGGGTGAGATCAGGTGTACCGTAGAGTAAGCATATCCTGCTTCTTATAAGACACCCGCCGTGTTGAACAGGTCAAATCCGGTATTAAAGTCAAATCCGATAGAGGTAAAACAAACTTTAGTTGCAGAGGGAAAGATCTGTTGTCATCTGGGAAACAGATATCCCATACCGATCCACAAGATCGTGATGTCGACCGTAAAACTTCTTTAGTGATGACTAAGTTTTTGGTAACGTACCCTTGCTTTAGTAGTCTATTTGTAAGCAACTGAGCTCTATCAAGGAAGTCCCTGTAACGACCACAAGCCCTTGAGTAGCGAATGAGTTGTGAGATGTAAACTCCATATGCTGTTGCTTTTGGAATGTTGCTACAAAGAAAAGGGAAGTTGACTATTGGAAAAGTGAAGTCATCGCGTTTGTCATACAGGCTATTTTGTAATTTACCTCTGTTGTCAATTTCAAGATGAAGGTCAAGGAACTAAGCCGATGTGGAAGTATCTGTAGTATCCTTAATTTCAAGCTCTTTTGGATAAATAAGATGAAGAAAATCACCAAAGCGAGGGTTGTTTAGTGATAAAATATCTATATAAAGGAAGCTGAAATTAAGGGACTGGGCCAGGTTTTTGTCTTTTTGAAGAAGCCCTTCAATGAATTCAGCCTCATAAGAATGGAGAAACAGATCGGCTTAAAGAGGTGCACAGTTTGTGCCTATTGGAATTTTAATGGTCTGTTGAAAAACAAGTCCTCCAAACTGGACAAATATATTGTCGATCAAAAACTCTAACATTTTAATCACTTCTTCCTCTGTGATTTTTTTCTGTGATTCTGAGTCATATTTCACAAAGTATGCTTGTTCTCTGCCTATGACAATGTACTTATATCTTCGTTTGCCGTTCTTACGGGAGAATCATCTATGAATTATATCTTTCAGCCGAGATTTCAGTTGTTCATGAGGAATGGTAGTATAAAGTGTGGAGAAGTCAAATGTTTAAATGCTGTTGCAATGCAATAATGATCTAGATTTCAGGATGTCAAGCAGATCTTTAGAGTTTTTTAATATCCACATTTCATTTACACCACTTCTTGAAAAGTTAGTATCACAGTATTTCTGAAGGCCCTCTTTTACGGCTGTCAAGATGGAGGTTAAAAGCTTAGAAAGAGGTTTTTATGGAACATTTTGCAGATCCAGCGATGTATCGTTGTTTGTATGGGCATTTGTGAAACGTTGGTAACCAGTACAAGGAAGGAAGATCGGTGTCTTAATCTTTGGTCGAAATTCCAAAGGAAAGCAAACCAGATTTATGGTTCTGTAATATCTCCTCCTTAGACAGAGAAGTAGGTGTGTATGTTGGATTGCCCTGGGAGTTGCCAATGCCTAGTTCTTTCTTTAAACATTCGATGTAATGATGGGCCTTATCTGCCGGAACAACAACATATTTGTCATGAATGGAGGACAAGTATCTGGCAACATCGGCATTTTGGAAAATGGATGATGCTTTAGTTCTCATTGACCCTCGTAGCTGACTAATTCTTTTAAGAATCATGGACCTTACAGCCTTAATCCACTCCGAAAGAGAATTAAGGTCTTCATCTTGTTCACGTTTAATCCATTTTCTGGCGTAGTCCTCTACAGCATCCATAAGGAGTTTAAAATTTTGCTCCCAGTTGATGGATCGTGGTTCACGGAATTTGGGTCCCTTTGCAAGGATATCACGGTGAGACGGGTTTTGAATGATGTTAAAGTCTCCCGTTATGACGTGACCACAGGGACTATATCTGTAAGGTGAATTTAAACATGAACAATTGGGTGGTTTAGACTTGAGGTCGTCTGTTGTAAGGCTCTGCAGTACATGTTTATGGTTGAAAATATTAGATGATATCGGTGAAGTATAGGTATATGAGATGATTGGAATTGATGTGTCCTTAAAATATGGAGGTATTTTGTAAATATGGAGGTATTTTCTAGTTCTGGCCATGCCTTTGGACCTCGATTTTTGTAAATTTCACTTCTTTGTTCCTTCGGTATTCTACTGCCGTTGTTTGTCGATCATCGCTCATGTACTTTTTTGGTAGCCAAGTATGTCATCGTGAAGGGAAAACGTTTTAAAAATACTAATGCAAGCGCCAGCTTTTTGTCACATATAGCAAAATGACCACCGTTATTTTAAAAATTTAACCAACCCCTCATTTGACACTTTTCTCTTTTTGTGACTACCAGTTGTTGGTTGGTGACGCTTAGCCCCTCGCTACAGCCGAGAATAGACATATTCCCTATGATGACTTCCATTTGTTCGTCTATACAAAGGTTTATCGCTGTTTTTAAAACGTTCGATCGCTTCCTTCACCGTTTCTGAATTTATGTTTGACCATTTATCCAAAGATACGACAATCGGATGATCCAAGTCGGGGTGAGTAACGATGACTCGTTCGAGATCCCCGTATGCACCTTTTGCTTTGGTAAGAACGTCGGTGGTCACGTTTTTTTTCCTTTCAACACATCAGTAAATTTTATTCTGTATGTCGTTTCGGATGCAAATTTTTTAGAAAATGTTTCTGACCAATTTGTTTAAAAAGATACGACCTGCGCCCAAAGATGTGAGGTAGACCCACCAACATTGTCAGCAAATCTTGAACAAATGAATTATCGAGTAGCTGGTTGTCTTCCGACCATTGCAATAATTCCTCTAATAATTGAATATTTTCTATAAATTTCTTAAGATGTTCTGCAAGGAAATTAAATTTTTAGTGAAAATTGTCGTTTACACAGGATTTACCCATACGCCCTATTTTTTTATTGGTGTGTGCAAGTGTCATTTTTTCAGATAATCTGACTACTCGAACTAATTAAAGACTACTTTAAACTTACATTTTTTCGTATGTTGCGCATGCGTAGGAAATCTAACTACTCGTAGTTATAAATATTTTAAAGTTGTCGAAAACCGTCAATAATATGTCTGATTAAATAATAAACCACATTAGTTTCTCACAATTTATTAATTTTCCAGTATATAAGCGCATTATTTATTGGTTCCACTGTAATTTATCAAGTCTTTGATCTGAAATCTTCATACATTGTCTGTCACTTTTTATTCTTCTAAGATTGTTTTCAATCAATGTTTGGTGATATGGCACTTGCACGTTTAAATTTTGTATTTTTGTGTCTATAATATCTTTGTTCTCTCTAATTGTTTAAATTTCCGCTCTGTCCAGCGATATCAACTTTATTACACTGAAAAGAAAAAAAAAAAAAAAAAAAACGATCACCATGTATATTTTAATGCAAATGAATTGTATGACAGAATTTAACCGTAAAGTTATTGTTTTCGCGTGAAATCAATGCAACCATAATTTTAGGATGGCCACATATTCAAGATTCAGACAAATTCTGAACGTTTGTATTTCATACATCGCGGGGTTGTTTCTCTTTGTATATGAGTGGTTTAACTGTCTCGCTTCCTTAGGGAAACAATTGGCATTATAGAATATAAAACTAGAGAATGTGTCTATAAGACACGGATGCCCCGCTGACAAATTTATCGCAATAAATAGCCAATAAATAAGTCAATCTCGCAAATTTTCATTAATGATAAAACTCAAATCATCAAAAAGAAAGAAAAGTCAACAATAAGATATATAAACTTTTCTTTTCCATAAATCCCTTCAGCATTTCCAGTTCATTTCTCATTTGTACGATGTCTAGTTCGTTAAACTCGATATCTAACTTTGTGAATCTACTTTCAATGACAACAAAGTAACAACCCACCTTATAGATTTTTTTAATGTGAGTGTTTTATTTCTGCCAAAGGTGGTCTAATATTCCAACTTAAAATTTTTTGAAACTGTTTGTTCAAAGATAGTTCTGGAAGCCATTTATAGGAATGAATTGAATTTAAAATTTTAAGTAAATTTGACTGCATGGAATACAGTCAGACGTCGGTAAACAAGTAGGTTCCTGTTGTAAAAACCGTTGACCCGATGTCGTATTGGACATACTAGTACAACACAATTTTATTCTCAACAGTGATGACCGACCTGAAAGCATTCCATGCAATTGTCCTTATACAATCCAACACGTTTAAATTGAATGTGTAGATGTTGTAGATATCAGTCGTGATTTTTATTCTGCTAATTTTCTGAAAGACCTATTTACAAATGTCACTGGCGACAAAATCGTTCAATTTTAAAAGCAGTTAATGTTTTGGTAAGATTTTAATGGATTTATCTTCAAGTTATAATATTGTAATAGTTAAACTGACATATCTTGTGTTATCATTTTTTTTTTCCACTTTTTTACTTGTATAAATCTAAAATGGTTTTTATATTGATATTTTTATTTATATAATATAGTCATTCAATATACTTAACAGTTCTCACCACGATAAAGCTGAAATATTGCTGGAGTTGGCGTAAAACATCAATCAATCAATAAAGTTCGCTGGCGAAAAAATCGTGCAATTTTTAAAAGCAATCAATTTATTCTGTAAGATTTAAATGGATTTATCTTAAAAGTCTAATATTGTAACAATTAAACTAATATTTCTTGTATTATGTTTTGTTACATTTTACACTCATGCTGAACTTGTATAAAGGTATAATGATTTATATATTTATCATAATTGCTCATTATACTTAAGTTTTCGCCACATTATAACTCAAATATCGCTGAAGTTGGCGTAAAACATCAATCAATTAACTAAATTTGAAATTGAACGTTGCTAGATAATTAGCTAGTGGCGAGACAGTTTAAATTAAAACTTGGCTTTATATATCTTAGCAAACTTGGTCTAATTTTGTCTTAGTCCAATTGCTATGAACGACATAGAAAAGGGGTTGCAAAATTTCGTAAACACCCTAGTTTTGATTTACAACGGAGGCATTTATTGCCGAGGTAGTCAGCATATGCCACTGGAGTGACACTACCTGCATACACAAAAAATTCATCGCGTGATCCATATACGGTTTCTCCGACTAAAATCTTGTATCAAACATTTCAAATGAATTGGTTGCTTCAATTGGTTGCTTAAATTGTGATTTGTCGTATTTTTTTTTTAAACCTAGTGTTAAAATTATTAATAAGATATGGAATATATATATATGGAGAATGTAGAGAAACGATGTGCACCTAACCCTAGTATTAATACATGAAACCTCACAGCTGATTTTAACATGAGACGCCATTAACAAAGGGCAAACGCAAATGTAGTTTGGTGAAGGTTATCAAACTAAACAAAGAGTTTGCAAGACAGATATGAACTCTGAGTATAAAGTGATTGCAGTTAATTGCAAGTTTGAACATGGCGGTACGTCCTTATTCAAGGGGATGTGACAACAACCAAGATTCGGAGAGGGAAGCATCCTTGATTTATCCAATTCTCATGTGAAACTGATGGAAATAAATTTCTGCACTGCTAAAGACTGTTGTTCGTTAGTAAAAGGGGCGGAAGGTGTAGAAATCAAAGCAACAGGCATAAAGTGTAAAATTGTTTAAAAAGTTTTTTGTTATTTTTTCAATATATGTATGTTAGACTAATCCTTCAACACAGCAGCACAGAACAGACAGTAAATTTACAATTGAAAAAGGTAAATAGTTTGCAACAAATTAAAAACATACAGTAATATATCAGCGATATTTACAAACAAAAACATAGTCAATTATATTAGGGTCAAGGTCATCTTATAAAACGTTTAGAAAATAGTCAATATTTCAGTGATGTCTAAATTCACAGGACCAAAGGAAATGTAAGTAAAATTGATCTGGTCTTATAAAGAATGATTAAAATACATACACGCTTCCTATTGTCCCTTTTATTTCATTTAGCATGTGTCTTTCCGCCTGGTAAATCGAAAATCAATTTCGTCATGACTGATATTTACAAACAAATTCTCTACAAAATCTTTTATTGTCACATCCGACAGGGTGATATAATAGGACGTTTAGGAAGTAGCTTTTACTTACAATTCTGTACAAAACCTTAAATGCATCAAATCCAACCCCAGATTGGTTTGCACCTACTGTTGTTAGCATTGAGTTGTGTAAATTTACTATATAGACACAGGTGCCAACATATCTTCAACAACAAAATGCAGCTTCATCAGATGGAGAGCTTGTCTTATCCTCTCGACCTACGACTGATCTGCCCTACCAGCAACAGGTTGGTTTGCATCTACTGTCGTTAGCATTGAATTGTGTAAATTAACTATTGAAAAAAAAATAAATTAAACAAACCAAACTTTTTATTTTAATTTAATGCCAATATCTGGCGCAATGTTTTATTCTGCCGATTGTCTTAAAGAACTATTTCATACATGATTTTTTTCCGTTTTAAAACGGAATTCCGCTTTTTCAAACGCCCGATTCCGATTTAATTTTACCGTTTCCTTTATCCTGATTTTTTTTCTGGTCCGTCTGGGACCCCTTCAATGTTATAATCGAAGATTTATAAGTAACGCGGTATTTAATTGGTCGTTGGTATTCATTTGTCCAATGAAAGACGTTCTTACAGCAATCAATACATTAGGAAAAAATGATCCTGCAATAACTTCAATGTGCTTTCATAATTGCTATCATTTATTGACATGACTGTTGGTACTATTAGATTAGATTTAGAATTTTTCACTAGGTGATATTTGCAGGATTGGTAAGGGTAAAACATCCATCCCACCTGAACCCTAAAAGTCTGCTCTGTTTTCACTTTCTTTTGGCAACCTCCACCTTGTTGCTGAAAAAGTAATAACACATAGTCTTGTGTAAACAAGATTGAATTTAAGAGTTTTAAGCTGTCAAAAATATAAACATATTATGATATAAAAGGACTTCGAGAAATATTATGGTTTTTTATGGGTGAAAAAAAAGTTAAACTAGAGGAATGTATTCGAAACGAATACTATATCTCCCCGTCCTCACATAATTTGTTCCAGGGACTAAATTATTAACCCGGCCTGACTACCCTCACAGATAATTTTTCCTAATTGAAAAAGTTTGAGTTACCATTGTCAAAGTGATGCATATTTTATGTGCTTTATTTTACTGTCTTTACATTTTTAATATAACATAATCTTGTCAAATTATTTTTTATGAAATTAAGGTATCAATTTCACAAATACCATCCAGTAGTATTATCTCTAATTAAAGTGTCGTATGTAGATGTTTAGGTGTAACTATTAACTGACAACTTCAATTAAGATAAGAAATAAATAAGTTTCCCAATAAATCGGAAATCAAATTATAATATGATGAGTGGAGGTTGGGAATACATTGTATATGAGTATGACGATATTCCAAATGTCTGTAATTGTAGTAGGTTTATCATGATTTGGAACTAATTTTGAATTTATCAGTCTTTTTCAAATTAGGACACTAATCTGTTGTATTTGTTAGAAACATGAGTACAGGTATGTTTTTTCTTTTTTTTTATAAATTAACTAAGCTGTGCAAAACACAACTTTCATTCGTCTGTTCACTAGATTTTATTCGTCTGTTGGTTTTTAAATTTTACCTGTTTAGGCTGTTATCAGTACAAATACTATATTTAGTAACAATTTTAATTAGCAAATATCTCATGAACAGTTTGACTAATTAACACATAAAAGTACATGGACATAGATCAAATGGAAACTGATATATCCTGAAAATTTGTGAGTGCAGTGGTTTTTCCAAACAAGCGAACACAAATTTTGTGACGGAACTCTCTGAGGCGGGGAGATATAAATATAGTTTTTGAAGTAATTCATAAATATATTATCATTGTACATGTAGAAACTGCTATGTCATTCCTTTGTCATGGAATTCATATGAATCACTTATATTTTCTGAAAAATTTCCTATTATTCTTCAACATCTTTCTTCTTCTGTGACAACAAAGCCACAGCGGTTTAAATTTGATAAAGCTGATTGGCCTTTATACGAAAGTCTATGCAGAGAACAATTACATCTAGATCTTTTTAAAAACGCCAGTGACCCCATCAACTTGTTAACTGAAAAAATACTTTCCATTGCTGATAAAGCCATACCTAAGACCTCTACCAATCCAAAACTTCCTGGAAAACCATGGTTTGATGATGACTGCGAAGAAGCAAAATTACAACTTGTACACAACATATAAATAATCAGTCGTCAATTGAAACCACTAATTAAGTAGTTGCGGAAAAATAGCCGGAACACTCAGGCTATGAACAAAAGAATACACAGTATACACAAATATTTGAATTGGCATAACCCTATATAACCATCTTTCAACAAATTCAGGATCCTCCCATGTTGAACAACAATTGAATCGTCTTAAATGGGTACAAAACTTTTTAAAAAATGGCACCTAAAGAAAGTTCAAACTTACATATACACTCTTTTTAACCCATCCGGTTACTTTAAATTTATCTCTCCGTGTGAACAAGAGGCTCTCAAGAGCCTGTATCGCTCACCTGGGTCATGGCTGACACAATAAGTAAAAATAATCACAACGTTTACGGTTCTCATTTTCAAATTTGTTTATTGACTGTTTCAGGGTCTCATTTTGAAGTTTGCTGAATGTTATATGATCCAAAATTAAACTATGTTCCCCACTGGTAGCTATTTTTGTTGGGGCTTAGACCAACTGTCAACTTTCTTGAAGAAGACCATGTAAGGATAATTGTGCCTCACTTTGGTTTCAATTGGCATAGTATTTTCAGAGGAGATCTTTAAATGATTTTCCATGGGGTCCAAGGTTATACAATGTTCCCCGCTGACTGTCATCTTGGATGCTATGCAGACATGCCAGACACATTTTATGAAGGGGACCAAGTAAGGACCATTGTTACTAAGTATGACTCCAATTGGCCAATATGTACTTTCAGAGGAGAAAATATATGAATATGTTACAATATAGGGTCCAATGTTAAAAACACGTTCCCTCCTGGCGGCCATCTAGGATATAATGTGGACTTGCTGAACACATTTTTTAAAAGGGACCACCTAAGGACCATTGTGACTAAGTTTGGTTCCAGTTGGCCCAGTATTTTCAGAGGAGATTTTTGCAATATTTTCCAATTTTGGACAAAATTCCCCGCTGACGACCATCTTGGATGACGTGCAGACTTGCCGGACAAAATTTTTAAAGGAGGCCACCGAAGGACTATTGTGACCAAATTTGGTTCCAATTGGTGCAATGGTTTAAGAGAAGATCTTGAATGCTTTTCTATAGGGTCCAATGTTAAACCGTATCCTGCTGGCGGCCATCTTGGATATGATACGGACTTGCCAGACATTTTTTTAAAAGGGGCCACCTAAAGACCATTGTGCCCAAGTTTGGTACCAATTGGGCAAGCAGCTTCAGAGAAGAAGATGTTTGAATGAAAAGTTTGCAATGGACGTGATGGCAGGAAGATCTCCATGGCATAGCTATGCAGGTCAGTTATTTATCTGGTAGAGATATTTGTATTGTGGGCAAACAAAAAATTACTATATGACACAATATACAATTATTATTAATTTGTGAAATAAGTATAGTTTATGAAAGTATTTTTGCAAAAAATGTAAATTTTTGTACAAAAACACTTTTTTACTCTTGATTATGTATCAAATAATTATCTTTAATAAAGTGATAGCAGGGAATTTCTCTAAAACTTAAAAGAGATAAGTAAACCATAGAAGATTTGAAAGCAGAATTTAAAGGGAAATAACCCATAACCATATGGCATTGAATTTTTTTTTTTGAGAAAAAGTGTCAATAACTACAACACAGGCACTTAGATTTTCTTCAAAATTTCAGAGTATATAGATCTTGATATGCTGAACATTTTTGCAATTTACACTTCACCTCTATCTGTTACAGTTTTTGAAATAAAAAATAAAAAAATGCATAAATTTTGAAAATTTAACGGAAAAAGGGCTGTAACTCTTAGACGGGTTTTCCGATTTTCATCAAAATTGCAGGGTAGATAGATCTCATCATTTTGAACAATTTTACCCACGTCAGATTTTTTTGCAACGGTTTTTGAGTTATTTGCCAAAAACAGCAATTTATCCCTATGTTCTATTTTTAGTATCAGCGGCCATGTTGTTTGGTCTACGGACATAAAAATCACAAACTTGAAAGTGCATACCCTGGTGATGGTTCAGGCCAAGTTTGGTTAGTATTAGCCCAGTAGTTTCAGAGAAGATCTTTGAATAAAAGTTAACGGACAGACGACGGACGCCGAGTGATGGCAAAAGCTCACATGGCCTTTGGCCAGGTGAGCTAATAAAAAGATATAAGCGCGTCATTTCTGGATTTCGATAGATATCCGTATATCGATATAAAATAATATCGTAATCCGAATTTCGCATTTTAGTAAAGGGGATTAGATTTTAAAAATATTTCGAGATCATTTTTTTCGAGATAAAATTAAATTGACATTTATTTTGATTTTCTATAGATCGCAATATAAATATTGCAAAAATACTGTTTTTGACAAGGTCAAGAAATCGCAATTGTGCCATAAAACACAACATTGTGATTTTTTTTTTCGAAAAACTAAAAGAACTCAATAACTCGACATCTTGGATATTGAGATATATAACAACAAGTAGAGGCGGAAATACGTTTCCGTAATTGCCCACATGTAGCGTCCACATAAACTGTTGTCGCGATAAATTATGATAACTTTTTCAATAATAACATGACAAAATCGTGTTAATTTATCTCGACTTATCACGAAAGTTATGATAGCTATCAACTGCAGAAGTATGTGCCTCATGTTTTTAGCCAAACAGGCTAGAGCCAGGATGAGCTTTTGACATCACTTTGCATCCGTGGTCTGTCCGTTCGGCGTAAACTTTTCATTCAAAGATCTCCTCTGGAACCACTGCGCAAATAGGCACCAAACTGGGCCACAATAGTGTTTAGGTGGTCCCCTGCGAAAAGGTGTTTTTTTTTAGGTCCATGCTATGTCCAAGATGGCAGCCAGCAGGGAACATGTTTTTAACATTGCACCAAATCGGAAAACATATTCAAAGATCTTCTCTTCTGAAAAAACTCGTACAGACATGATTTTTTCCGTTTTAAAACGGAATTCCGCTTTTTCAAACGCCCGATTCCGATTTAATTTTAACGTTTCCGTTTTTCCGGGTTTTTTTTCTGGTCCGTCCGGGACCTCTTCAATGCTATAATGGAAGATTTATAAGTAACGCGGTATTTAATTGGTTGTTGGTATTCATTTGTCCAATGAAAGGCGTTCTTACAGCAATCAATACATTAGTACCGCATGGCTTCTCGTGGCATCCAGGATTGTGGATCGAGAATTTGGTACTAAAAAGGCAGATCAGGGGTTGAATATCCCATAGAAATGGGAATGGCTCGAGGAGAAAGTCAAGGATGAACTTGTTAGTCAACACATTCGTAAAATAAATACTAGAGGTGTGGCATTTTGTAATCTTTGCCAGAAAGACATTAATTATTTGGGGCCCCCATCGAGATAATGGTGCCCTTTGGTTTTCACTTTGTCCGTCTGTCCGTCAACAATTTTTTTGGTCGAGGTTTCTGGGCTTTAACAGGTGGAATTATTTCATATTTGGTCTGAAGCTTTATCATGATGAGTTGTACCGTGTAAGCAATTTTCAGGTTTGCCGTGCCACTACTTCCTGTGTGCCTATACTTCAATTTTTCATTATACCACTCCATGGATGAAAATTTTTCGTCAAAGTTTTCTGGGCTTCTACATATGACACTGATTTCATATTTGATCTGAAGCTTTATGGTGATGAGTTGTACCGTGTAAGCAATTTTCAGGTTTGCCGTACCACTACTTCCTGTTTGCCGACACTTTAACTTTTTATTGTACCCCTCTATGGATGAAAAGTTTTGTCAAAGTTTTCTTGGCCTCTACAACTGGGAACGATTTTATATTTGGTGTAAGGCTTCATGATGATGAGTTGTATCGTGTAAGCTATTTTCAGGTTTGCTGTGCCACTACTTCCTGTTTGACGATACTTTTTACCTTTTTATTTTAAAATATTTTCATAATCAAATATTGATAATTTGGTACAAAGGAAGTGACTGCCTATTGCGGGGCCCTCCTGCGTTCAGAAGTACATCTAGTTCCACCCGTGGATGGAAAGCATGGGAACAGCATCTTCAAAAGAAATTGCACATCAACAATAAAAGGATTAAGGCATCTAATCAAAGCCGTTCAGGTTAGTTACGAAATCTAAACCCAAAGGTATCTCTTTGCAAAGAGCATGTTCTTCTAGGATAAGGAGAACTGTCCCCCTTCTTTGCATTTTTCTCTCTTAATGTCCCAACTTTTCAGACCTGAAAACAAATGGAGGGGGGTAGAAAAATCTTATTTCCTAGGGGCCGTGCTGCCCCTTTTTTTGAATCTGAACTAAGTTTTTTTTTCCCTTGTCACTTGATTAGTAATGTGTTCATTTGGCACTGATATTTTTAGACAAATACCATACAGGTGTTTTCAAAATTATTTATAAAAATTTAGAATGTGCCATGTAAAAACAGCCACTTGATTTCAAATTAAGTGCCAAGAGATGCCCAAAATGCAGGAGTTTTTACCATTTTACCCCAGACCCTCGGCCGTGACGGCACCTCGCTTCGCGAGTTGGAGGACACGTGGCAAGATTAAGCAAATGGAACAACGCTTTTATTGTTGTTCTTCATCTTGAAGTCACCATGAGGCCTTCAACAAAGAGCAAGCACTCCTACCTCATAGTAAGTTCAAGACGGCATATTTTTAGTACCTGGCAGCAATGAGTAGTGAGGATATGAATTTAGTTTATTTGAACTTTCATAAGAACTTGGAGAACATTTTCAAAAGCATATGCATAACATGAAGGGAATATGGAAGACAAGAGGTTGTGACAGTAAGAACAGAACAAGCTAAACGAAAACTATCTCAGAAAAGACATACAACTTTACCGAGTATTCAGACAACTAGGAGAAAAGAAATGTTTAATTTACCATCGTCTGACGATGAAGACTGAAAAGGCAGACAAAAGGGCCATGTGTCCCATCCCACATTTTGAATGGAAAACACGAAAGATGAGAAAATCATGTTAATCTAATGCATTTGCCCAGAATCCTGTTGGACAATCATTCCCCGCCGATAAAGAAAGAAAAATATGACGATATATTGCTCTTTATAGCACAAAGATTTGTTCAGTCGGACAATTTATTTGATTTGATGCAGTGGTGCTTCGAAAGACCTAATTTGATACCTCAGAGAGCAATACTATTGTGCGTCAGATACCTAACTGAAGAAACCAATAATCTTGCATGTCAGATCTGTCTATGCTGATAGACATAGTTCGATTTCATATATGCTTTTACTTAAATTTTTGGCTGACCATGTCGAATCAAGAAACCAAATATTTGTTCTGCATTGTTTTTCTGGGAACGTATAAATTGTACAAGCATGGCTAAATCTGTTTCCGAACACTTACTTTGGATTTACATATTTAACTTCAACATTTGATGAACACCAACGTAAAGTTTTACAGTCAGTACCATAAAAGCATTTATGAATTGAAACGGACTCCCCCCTGTATATCGCAGAAAGGAATTCACAACATTTCCTTGTACCTGGGAGAGGTGATGTCGCAAGTTGCAAGAATCAAAAGACATACAGTGGGAGAAATAGCGCAGATAACACTGGCAAATGTCAATTCAATATTTTAAAACGAAATTCAAGAAGAAAATCATTAAGTTTTTGAAACTTTATAATCATACACGAGATGAAAGAAAGGAACAGGACAATGTTAAATTTTGAAAGGCAGATGTAAAGGTTGCATTAAAGGACAATTAAATGTCTTATGAATAAAAGTGACAATAAAAGTCCGAATAGATCAAAGGGAGAGACCAGTAAGGAAAATCCGTATAACATTCGACTGAATCAGGGGAACACAATCCGACACAGAACATTTTTGGCAAGCCGTCATATTCCCGACTTGGAACGGGCATTTTATAAATAAAATGGTGGGTTAAACCAGGTTTATTGATGCATCAACCTCCTGCTTATATGACGACTAACTATAGCTTATATGTGCCCAGATTGTTATATATATATGAGTGAAGAGTAAATTGTCATGTATGATGGATACAAACAGAGAATGTGTACAGTGTAGATCTCTCTCTCTCTCTCTTTATATATATATATATACCTGTATAAAGAAATATTGTCATTTTTATTCGACCGCAAAAATTTTGCGGTCGTATTATGGTATGGCGCTGGCGTCGGCGTTGGCGTCTGTGGACAGCATAACTTTGGTTCTACTGAACGGATTGTTACCAAATTTTAGCATGATGTTTGTTGGCACAAGCTTAAGCCCGGGTTTTAATTTCGCGTTCCCTGTCCAACCCGTTTTTGAAAAAGAGGCAAAAAGGGGGTTAAATTAGGTATTTTCGTGTCTGTGGACAGCATAACTTTGGTTCTAGCGGACGGATTGTTTTCAAATCTTAGTATGATGTTTCTTGGAACATTCTTGAGAAACGTTTTTTCCTTTAGTTTTTGGCCCCACCCATTTCAGAATTAGGGGCCGAAAGAGGGTTAAATTGGGTGTTTCACATATTTGACTGTAGAATCTTTATTATTTATTGGATTTTGATGGGGTTTGTTTCAGGGTGCTCCTGGGGAAATTTCCAATCTGGAGAATGGCAACGGATTTCACGTAGCATGTACCGCTCACGAGATAAATGGAGCCCAACAGGGGCTAATCTCAAAAATTTTTTTTTTTTTTTAATTTTAAGTCCGGTTTTGATGCAGTTTTTTTCAATGGATTCCTTGTGAAAAATTAATATGGCACTCAGCTATTAGATTTTTGGTAACTTGTTTCCTTTACCAGCTATGAGGGGCCGAAGGGTCCAAAATTGCGAATTTGCAGATTATGTAGAATTTCTCTTTTTCATCGGATTTCAATGGGATTTTTTTCTTTGGATTCCCCTTGATCTAAGCTTTCAGAGGTATGTCAAAGGAATTTGCGATGCTCTTACCGTTTCCGTGCTACAAGGCGTCAAAGGGGCCAAAATTGCAATTTATATTTTTCATCGGATTTCGATTCGATTTTTTTCTTTAGATTCCTCTTGATCTAAGCTTTCAGTAATGTGTCCATGGATTTGGCGTAGCTCTTACTATTTCTGAGCTACTAGGGGTCAAAGGGACCAAAATTGCAATTTTTCTAAATATGTCAAATATTTATTTTTCATCGGATTTCCATGGGATTTTTAGTTCGTCTCAACTAAGTTGAGGAGGACTATTGGAGTACCCACGGCGTCCGCGTCCGCATTTAGATATATATCTTTGTAACTATGAAGGGTAGGATCATCAAACTTTGTATACAGATGAATCTTGGGCTTTCTCACAGCCTCCAAAAAAAGTGGGTCTCTTTGACCTATATTTTCCGCTGGAAGGACTTACATTCAAGTTTACGTCCGAGTTCAGATCTCAGTCACTATACATGGTAAGATCATGTAACCTTACATTTGCATGCATCTCTGATGGTAGGTCAGCATCCAGGCAAAATTAGGTCACTTTGATATATGTTTTCCGCATGAACGACTAACATTCAAGTTTACGTCCTAGTTCAGATCTCAGTCACTATACATGGTAGGATCATGTAACCTTGCATATGCATGCATCTCTCATGGTAGGTCAGGATCCAGGCAAAATTAGGTCACTTTGACCTACATTTTCCGCTTGAACGATTTACATTCAAGTTTACGTCCGAATTCAGATCTCAGTCACTATACATGGTAGGATCATCTAACCATGCATATGCATGCATCTCTGATGTTAGGTCAGCATCAAGGCAAAATTAGGTCACTTTGACATGGTATATTTAATGCTTCATTGATTAACATTCAAGTTTTTGGATGAGTTCAGATCTCAGTCACTATAGATGGTAGGATCTTGTAACCTTGCATATGCATGCCACTCTGATGGTAGGTCAGCATCCAGGAAAAATTATGTCACTTTGACCTATATTTTACGCTTGATTGATTTACATTCAAGTTTTTTTATGAGTTCAGATCTCAGTCACTATACATGGTAGGATCATGGTAAGATCATGTAACCTTACATTTGCATGCATCTCTGATGGTAGGTCAGCATCCAGGCAAACTTAAGTCACTTTGATATATGTTTTCCGCATGAACAACTAACATTCAAGTTTACGTCCTAGTTCACATCTCAGTCACTATACATGGTAGGATCATGTAACCTTGCATATGCATGCATCTCTCATGGTAGGTCAGGATCCAGGCAAAATTAGGTCACCTTGACCTACATTTTCCGCTTGAACGATTTACATTCAAGTTTACGTCCGAATTCAGATCTCAGTCACTATACATGGTAGGATCATGTAACCTTTCATATGCATGCATCTCTGATGGTAGGTCAGCATCCAGGCAAAATTAGGAAACTTTGACCTATATTTTCCACTTGAATGACTTACATTCAAGTTTATGTCCGAGTTCAGATCTCAGTCACTATACATGGTAGGATCATGTTACCTTGCATGTGTATGCAACTTTGATGGTAGGTCAGCATCCATGCAAAATTAGGTCACTTTGACCTATATTTTATGTTTGATTGATTTACATTCAAGTTTTTGGACGAGTTCAGATTTCAGTCACTATACATGGTAGGATCATCTTACCATGCATATGCATGCATCTCTGATGTTAGGTCAGCATCAAGGCAAAATTAGGTCACTTTGACATGGTATATTTAATGCTTGATTGATTAACATTCAAGTTTTTGGATGAGTTCAGATCTCAGTCACTATACATGGTAGGATCTTGTAACCTTG
>MJUU01018614.1:167144-183644 GCA_002080025.1 Modiolus philippinarum
CGTCGTTTGTTGTTTATTTCTTCTTTTCTTTTTTGCAACTTTTATCTTTTTAGATTTAGGAGAAAGTTTCCTCTTCGTTTTTGTTACAACTTTCTTTTTAGATTTTGAAGTTGACTTCTTTTTCTGGAATTTCTTTTATTTTTTAACGTCTTGACGGTTGAAGTTCGTCTGAATGACTGTTTGTGAGCTGTCATTTTTTTCTTTTTATTTACACGTTTCCTTTTTTATCAGTTGATCCGTAGCAATTTGAAGTGTTTGCTCAGCTGGGGATATCAGTTTGACTGCCACCTTATTAGGATTTTGTCGTTTGTCATTCACGTGTGACGTACATATAGGAACCATGAAAGATCTTGATTCACCAGAAAGGGAACCACCAATTTGTGTTTCACCTCTACCCCCACGTTGTAATCTACTCAGAAATGGATTATGGTTTTCTTTTGTTATATTTGAATAATAAGATACCCATTTCTTGTAATCAGGTACATACATATTCTTTGACATGATTATACAAATGGAAAAGCTTTAAAATGAAGTGTTACTGTGGACGGTTGGTTTATAAATGATGCTAAATCACCATTTTCATCGGTTATATATATATCTACATCATATATCTCACTGATTTTTACCGGAATGTAATAAGGTGATTCTAAAATGGTTGACCAGTTTCCTGTTGAGGTTGCCATGAGCCTTCTTAATAGTGGTTCACTTTGTCCATTGACGATTGAGTCGTCGCATATGCTTGAATGTAAATATAGTGTATCGGTTTTCGATATTGATGTAGAAATGTCTGCTTCTACTAACGCTACTTTCCACATACCTTCCATGTTAAGTGGTGCATTCAATTGTGATCGAAATGTATATGGTTTATTATGTGGAAAATAATTAAGAGAGTTGTTACTACCTAATATAAGATAAAGACACATGTTTGTTCTTCACCCTGCACAAGATCTATGATATCTTTTTGTGGAATCCATTGGTTAAAAGAGTCATCAAATCCTTCAAACTTACAAAGGTACTGCATCTTCCCGTTTCGTTTACGTTTCCGAACGACCCTTTCTATCATCCAAACAGCGTCTTCATCTTTTTCAATTTTCTGTAGTTCTGCTTCATGGAAATTCCCTTTTATGAGTTCGTTTTTCATATCTTTTATCTTATACTGTGGAATATTTTGTACATGAAATCGTTTGAAAATTTTAAAGGCCTCTTTAGAGAACTGTTCATCATATGATCTTTTGAATATCATATTAGTATGGGATACTCTAACTAGATCGTTTCGCTTGAATAGGAACGGACGAACTTTCTTGACTTTTGAAGGTTTCAAATAGAAGTAGGCCCATAGATTTGCTTCATTGTCTTTATTTACATTTTTTGGTGCTAAAAAGTTTAAGCTTTTGTGAGGCGTAAGATTATATGATGTAACTATGTCATCCAAGATATTGATATAGCGATATGTTCTGTTCTTCTGAAAGTATTTAAAAAGCATTCCTTTTATAGTTTTTATAACCCTCTCCGCATAATTCGCTTTTGGTGAATTTTGGGAAGTGAAGTGATATATATTCTGTCTTCTCAAGTATTCTTGGACGACATTGTTAACACATTCCTTCCCATTATCACTACGTAACTTTTCACATACTCTACCCTCTGAGAACACTTTTTCAATGGTTGAACGACCTGTGTCCCAGTTTTATTTTTCAAAGGTTGGATCCATAAATATCTACTAAAAATGTCTATAACTACAAGCAAATATGTGACACCATCATTATTTTTTTAAAGGGAGCTCACATCAATTAAATCCATATCAAATTGTTGATCAATTCTATTAACTACAACACGTGGGTTTTTAAATGATTTTCTTGCTGGTTTATGAAGACTGTAGTCATCTTGATTCTGGAGCCATTTTCTGATAGTGTATTTCCCTACATCGTTGATTCCTTTTGATTTCAAGACATGATAAAGTTTTGAAGGGCTTGTATATGCTCCACCTTTTGATAGATCATAATAATGTTTTTCTAAAAGTTTATATATTTCCTTTCGTCTTCTCTCTGTTATCATAGTTTAATGAATAGTATTTTCCAGTCAATGTCTTAGAGAATACTGAGAAATAAACGATGTGAGAAATGTTTTTGTTGGATAATAAAAAATAACTAATAAATATATTACGATCATTTATTTTTAAGAAAGTAGATAGTACATGAAAAGGGGAGACTGTTGTGAAAAATGATAAAATACATACATTGTGAATAATAACATCCAACTATAATATGATATAAGGTTATTTAATAAAAACGATCATTTAATTGTATTGTTTTCTTCACCATGTCATAAAATCGGTCTTTAGATGGAAGATGTTTTTCCCTCCATCCACTAGATCGTAATAGTCTTTTGAACATTTCTCTTAGATCGTGTGATATATTAGTTAATCGAGTTTCATTTTCCAACAAGTCCAAAACCTCTTGACAGTCAATTGTCTCTATCGCATCATCAAAATAAACACTAAGTCGTTCCAATTCTGACCACATCAGGCAAGAATGATTTCGTTGACTGGGATGATTATTCCTACAACCAAAACAATGCTTCTGTGTTAATTTTTCTATCTCTTCTCTCACTTTACGTGCAAAAGTAAACATGTATATTTCCACCATAACTTTAACACTATTTTCTTCTGGAACGGTCTGTTTCGATTCCATGTTCGCTGTCCTTTTGATCATTGAGGATTAAATGTTACCATAAATATATATAGTAGAGATCACGTGATTAACAACATTGGAAAATGTCAAAATGTGGTATTTGAGTAGATACCATTTTAGCAAATAAACAATCAGGTTCCCATTTTAAATGTTCACTTTCAATACAATCATTTTCATTCCACTGTTTCAGGGTGATGTAACAGTAAAAACATGTAACACGGTCTCCACGTCCAGTATAAAAAATCCATTTTGTGATATCTTTTGGTTTCTATTTTAATTGACGTGGCCAGTGTTCAAACGATTGTTCACGAGCTATGTTATACATTTTATTTGGATGTGCAGGATTGAATGAGTAAAGATTTTGAGTAGTAGTGTCAACTTCCATACTAACTAAACACCTTTACTATCTGAACACAACCGACTATCCAAAGCACAGTGATGGAATCGCAGTAGACTTACTATCTTGTATCTTTCTCCAAAAGTGCTTAATCATTGTCCATTATCATATTATGACGAAATACTTCACATATGGTAATAGCCTCCATACGGAGCCAGCCTGACTTTTACTGAAGAGCCAGTCATGGTTTGTTAAAGATAATATCTGGTCCACACCATGGGGCTGATATTCTATGGATACTTCTTGCTTATCAACCATATACATAGTCACCAATATACTCATCACCATGGAACTTGGTGTTCATGTTCCAGAACAAAGAGCCAGTCTCGGAGCCAGCTTTCGGAGCCAGCGAGACTGGCTCTTTGTTCTGGAATATGTACTACATAACTACTGATGTTGCAGTTCTCACTGACAATGAGGTGAATAAAAATGAACTACATACCATACATAGTGTATCGTTAACCATAACTTCAACGTCTTTGTATATCTTTTCTAACAAACATACCGCCGTGCGCGGTCCCGGCTGAAGAATAGGCCCGCAGCATCCTCTGAGCTCGGAGTATGAGCCATCCTAACAGAGGACCCCGAGGGAACCCCGGGATATAGAAATAGGACCCAGTATCTCCGGCTTGCGGGGTGTGACCCCTCCTAAACGGAGGCTGACCCCGAGGGTCCCGGGATATAGAAATAGGACCCATTCCGTGGTTGTGCGGGATTAATAAATACACAACCCATCTTTCGGATGGGATGTAAACTCAGGTCCACGTGTTGGAAGAAATGCCACGCTTCCTGCACGTTAAAGAACCCTTGTAGCAAGCTCTTTTTGGGGTGGTCCGTAGGTGATCGGCTACAAGGCTAAATTCTCCGCCCTTGACGATTTCACCCTACTTTTCCAGTGGCAGTCAGAATTTCCCGTCCCATGGCCATTTCCATACCCCAAAGTGAATATTTATCATTAAACTTGTTCTCGTCTTGATATAGCTGAGATATTGCTGAGTAGGCGTTAAACAATATTCAATCAATCAATCAATCTAACAAACATAAATCCAGTGGCGAGGAATCGCATTGTAAGGTCAAACCGGGGTGAGTTTCAATTTGTATATGACTGGCAATATTGATCAAGGTAAATCTCACTGTGTCCACCATTGCTGGAACTTCTCCAACATAAGTTACTCCTCTCTGATCTGTTGTGCAGTCCAGGATATATTCCATTTGATAGCAATCTTTCATATTCATTTCTTTACCTCCCAAACAAATAGTAAATAAGCACAACAACACTGTGAATGAATACATCTTTTCTTTTTTCACTTCACTTAGTTCTACTCCCCCACGCTATTGACGATCACGTGATGTAATTTAATGTTGTGATTGGATAACTACCTATATTGTGTTGTTGTTTTTTTTGTACGAGTGGAACATCTCAAAGTATTTTTTTAATTGATTTTGTTTTGTTTTGTTTTTTTTTAGACAAATCAATGGGAGTATGATGCTATATCCCCAGCAAATTCCCCAACTGGAGAAGGACAATTAAATTCAAGCGTATTACGCGAACTTTTGAATGGAAACTTAAATAAATGAAAAAAAAATAAAAAATAAAAAAACAACGCTAAAACCATCTGATACCGTGACTGGATTATCTGATACTTTGGATTTTAAATGGATGAAAATAAGAATGTGCAGACTAATTCTTTTAAATGGACGAAAATGTGTATGTGTGGACTAATTCTTTTAAATGGATGAAAATGCGAATGTGTTTGTAATTTGTGTAATGGGAAATAAAATAAATGGATGAGTGTGCATATGGAAAATATTTTCAATAAATTTATTGTAAGGATTGAAATGTGTATGTGTCATAATGTAAATGTTTATTTCGTTTGAGTATGAGATTCAATAGTATGAGAGAATTGTTCATTTATTGTGTGTTGATTAAACAAGCATTCAACTTTTTTTATTGTTTCAAATATCATTCCAATGTAATTAAGATATCAAAGGATATCAAGTCCCTTTTATAACTCCGGTTTCTGGTATGTTACTAAGACTGATAACATCAAGGAAAAAATGTATGTAACAGTTTTACCAAACACTAAATACGTTTTATTGAATGGTTCCCGTATCAGTTCAATACATTTTGGCCTTGATGTTACCAGTCTTAGTACCATATTCTGTATATATTGTTCGCCGGTTAACATCCGTTATTATGTTGGAAATCTGTATTCGGATTGAAAAAAAATGGACACTTGATAGTAAGACTGGTAACATCAAGGAAAAATATATGTAACTGTTATACCAAACACTAAACATGTTTTACTGAATGGATTCAACAACAGCGTTATACATTTTCCCTTGATTTTACCAGTCTTAGTACCATATTCTCTGGTTCTGTTCCGACACTGTTTTGGAAATCTGTATTTGGATTGAAAAAAAATGGACACTTGATAGTAAGACTGGTAACATCAAGGAAAAATATATGTAACTGTTATACCAAACACTAAACATGTTTTACTGAATGGATTCAACAATAGCTTTATACATTTCCCCTTGATTTTACCAGTCTTAGTACCATATTCTCTGGTTCTGTTCCGACATTGTTTTGGACATCTGTATTTGGATTGAAAAAAAAATGGACACTTGATAGTAAGACTGGTAACATCAAGGAAAAATATTTGTAACTGTTATACCAAACACTAAACATGTTTTACTGAATGGATTCATCAACAGCTTTATACATTTTCCCTTGATTTTACTAGTCTTAATATCATTCCATCTACTCCTGTTATCTTTTCTCACTGTTTCATCTAGACTGTTTGTATGGTATTATTTCATCGGTTTGTTGCTTGAAAATTCGTTTATCATAGTCTCTTTAAAACACTGTTATTTCCTCGTGGTTAATGTTCTGTTTTATTAAGTTCACTCTCATTGATGCAAAGAAAATCATCATTAACACATAATTGATGGAGATGAAAATTTAATAAACTATTTACATTATATAGACAAACTATGCTATTCCATCATGATAAGAAGTACAAAATTTATATACAAAACTTAACATTTATTTGTTGTCCTTATGTCCATGGGGGTGTGTAGAAATACCATCATTTAAAATCCATCTTTTATCATCAAATGGAGACGGTGCTTTTTTCCTAATAGTTTGAGCATATAAAACATGGTTTACACTTCTGATCAAATTCATGTCACACATGGTTGTATGTTTTTGAAAAAGACATTGTTTATACATTTCATGTGTTAGTTTTCTAGATGCAGCTTTTGAAATCCCCTTTGCGGTATGTTTTTCTAAGTTTTTGTATGTAAACGAGTATAATTTAGATTTGAGTCCTACAAACTCTTTGATTGGAATCGAACTCGTCTCATCCTTGAATTTACCGAGAACTTTTTTATTTTCTTCGCTATATAAAAAATGTTCCTTTGGGTAATTACTTGTGTCAAACAAGTGACCAATGTCCTTTAAATCTCTGTACATATCTTCTGTCTCTATGTGAAACAGAAATGAATCAGTGTTACTAAAACAGAGAGTCATTTTCTCACCATACATTTTCTTCATAGTCAAATAATAAAGTTCATACATTAATAGTTTTGACAAGTCTAAAATACAAAATCCCAAGTACACTGGTTGGTTCATTAAAATGTTCACGCGTTTGTTTTGAACGGCCACAAGATCTTCTTGAAATACTCTACATGATTCAAATGATGGCTTCGAAGTGTATGTGTGCAATTTTTTCTCAGTTTGACATAATTTTACATCAACATGTTTTCTAACATTCATCAAAATTCGGCCAAATACTGCATTATTAAACAGTTTATATAGATTTTTTCAAAATTGCTTCTTGCTTGCTTTCTTTTTTCAGTATTAAAATCAATATAAGATTTTAACCAACAACTCTGTTCAAACTTTAACACACGTTTAATTTTTTTTTTCAGCTTTAATCCTAACGATAAATATAACTGAAGGTTTCTATAATGTACAATATAGTTTTCTTTGTTATGTAAATTAGGTATAAACTTTTCAACTTTTGGCATCTTTTTCTCCTCACATTTAAGTCCTTGTACAGACGTTGACAATAGGGGGATAAATTTTCATGACTTACAGTTAATTTTTCAGGAGCTAATGGGAAATCAGAATGACTATCGTGAAGTTCTTCAGGATACTCTAGATCTACTTCTAAAATATACCCAGTTTCACTGTTATGTGAAACTTTGTTTACATCTAGATTTTCTATTTCCTCTTCTGTTAACCGTTCAAAGAAACCATGTGGAAGTGGCTGATTCATACTCCAACCATAAAGGTTATTAGCATCAAAATACCCTAAATATGATTTAGGTTTGGATGCATCGAAAGTTTCAGTGATATCGGGGTTATTTGCCTCTTTAAAGCGGTTAAAAATTCCTGATACACCACCCCTTACACCTTTTTCGAGGAATAATAATTGATCAATATCTGTTATCAGTTCTAAACAAATTCCAGTTTTTTTCAACATTGCAGTCCAACTTAAACCAGGTGTGGTAAAAAAAATGACATGGATCCAATTCATAATCCTTTAAACAGATATCTCTGAATCTTTCGAATACATCTGCTAAAATACATACATCCATTTTAAGATAATTATCTGAATATTCTCCAAGTGTAGAACAATCAAGTATGTCCCATACATTTTGTGCAAACTCATAATCGTCATCAGTAATATGTGAATTACTTAACAAATTAAAAAAATCTTCTTTGGGAGGTAAACTAGTAACGGATAACTTTTTTTGATCATCTACAAAATCATATGGGAATACACCTTTTCTAAGCAAGAAAGAAAGGATTTCTGGATTTGGATAACACTTACTTAAACATTTAAAATATGTTTCTCCTTCTCCTGCTAAATTTTCAGCCAGTTCTCCTAATGAACTTTGTAAAAATTGCAAAGAATCCAAAAATCTTAAATTACCTATTGAAAAAGATAGATATTTCTCCATATTATTTGGAATGACTGTTATATCTTTGTCTTTATATTTACCAATTTTTGACATGATAATGTTGCTGTCAAAATTTTTAAGATTTTGAAAAAAATAGGAATAAAAGAAGGAGTTTTGATTTGCAAGTTACATCTGTTACACGCAATCCTTCTAATTTCCCCACTTAAATGATCATGATCTATAACCTTTCGATTGTTTTGTGTAAATGGTTGCTTACAGACATAGCAAAGTTTAGCATTTCTATAGTTAATTTTATCTTGTTCACACAGTGCCATAGGTGTAATATTACTCATGATTTCTTTAATTTACCTTTCTTCCTCAAAAAGTTTATCCAAAAATATTTCAGCAACATTATCACCACGATATATAACAGGAGGTTTTTGATATCTTTCATCAATACACACTCTTTGATAACCGAAACTATATGGCTCAAATTGTTGGTAATTGGAAGTATTTGAAAAATCAGGATTCGGTAGACAAGAATCAACCTTTTTTGTAATGCATTCGAAATCTGCATATATTACAAATGGTATTCTAGCAGTCTTTGCAAACTGTGTAAACTCGAGATTTTCACCCTCTTTAGGTAGAGTTATCTTTTGAAAATCAAAATTCTGACAATGTTCCTTATGTTCACTTAATCTGTGTTCATCTTGAAATCCGTGAAGACAATAATAACAGAAAAAATGAGCTGAGTTATGTTTCTTCGTTCTAGACAGAAATCTGTTAAAATCCTTTATCAAAACGTAATGACTGTTTTCCTTATCTTTAAGATACAGTAAATTCACAAGTTGAGGATATGCTGTTTTCGTAATGTGTAGTGGATAAATCTCACCATCTTCAAAACCAAATACATTTACTGAAATGGCATTTTGCTTTTCAAACCTTTGAATTTGTGATAACGGTGTCGGGGTGTTAATACCGGATATATCCAATATGTTTAAATGGGGGTAAATAATGTCGCACATATTCCGGATGTTGATCTCTAGGAATGGGAAACAAACATGCTAAAATACTCCAAAAAAAAAAACAACGATTATCTTTGTTTTGTATGTTAATTAAACTGTGAGAATGTAGGAGAGTTAACGGAAGTTCCATGTAACTTGTCCCGTTTAGAGGTCTATATGTAATCACGTATACATCTAGTTGTAACACTTCTTCCAACTGCCACCCACTTCCCATTTTTAAAAATTCTTCAAAAGAATCGTACAGATGCTGAAAACTTGCATTCATCTCGTGTTCCAAGTCATCATGACCGATGAGGAGAGTTTTTGTTCTACTACGAAAATGAGGATGTGCTTCATCAAAGGTCCCTTCTGGCTCGTATTTCACCATTTTCACTTGAACATTGAAGTACCATTTCAATGAGCGTTTTCTTAGAACTTCAGATTTCAAGAGTTCTTGAATTCTTTCTAGGTTATCTTTGAAAAAATGAGCAAGTCAAATTTCTCCGATTCATTGCGAGGATAGATCTCTCTTTTTTCAACATTCCCGTTTAATGCAGATTGTTCTGCGATGTTAAGAACACTATTTGATGTGTTATCTACATTGTTATTGTTTACTTGATTTAAAGCGTTTACCGGTTGGTCCTTTACTGTGGGCGTGTTATCCCGTTTAACTCTTTTTTTAGGAACATTATCATTTTTGTCCGCTTTTCTCTTGATAATTTCATGTTTTTTTCTCAGATGTTGATTCAAATTGTCCTCCCTACTATTATAAGTTGCGGTACACTGATTAAAAGCGGATTTACTTTTAATTACATGTGTTCTTATGTCTTTTTAAATGACATTTGTTTTTAAATGTTTTTTTACAAACATCACAAACGAATCGATTTTCATCCAGTAAATTTTGATTTTGTACGTTAGTACACGTGTTATCATAATTAACATTTTCCGAATCAACTTTGTCTTGTTTTACATGATTCAGAACATGTCTAAAATCCTCATCTGAAAGATTTTGGAGTTGCAATAATAAATTCGCCGGGATTAAACGCGCTAACTGATCAACTAATTTTTCTTGTTATCCATGTTTAGGGAAACTTAAACATTCACTCAGTCTTAATACCAATCTAGAACTGATATGGAGTGTTTGAAAAGGGAACATTTATAGGTAAGTTTTATCCCTATGTCAATAGGGTTTCTAGATAATGTTATCCTAGTTCAAGGTTAATAAAATCAGACTGTCCCTTGATAATATATCTAGGTCATGGCCATCCCTAGGTCAAGGTGATCCCTAGGTCAAGGTCATCTCTAGGTCAAGGACATCCCTAGGTCAAGGTCATCCCTAGGTTTCCTAGGTCGTAGGGAGCACAGTCCCCCCTTTTTATTCTACTACCAGCTCTTGACCATTTTCGTGATTTGATTAGGCATTGGTTCAAGCGTCATAAGTATAGTAATCCATCATCACTTTTTCTCCACCCTCAAGCATCTGGATTTGATATTGCAGGATTGCCAAATTAAATTTAGGTATTATTCTCGTTTAAAGCGCTGCAAAAGAGTGTTTTTGGTTGGGGTAGAAGCGACCCCTTTTTGCATACAGTTTATACCGCATTTGGTTTCAACTTGCACTTGTTGGAGATCCGTTGTAAATACGCAGGTCATACTGTTCCAAATTATCTGTGATCTCATCCAAGGGAAGTGTACACAGCTCGGGAGAGAGAAGAAAATGTCGATAGATTTCGATTTGAACAGTTCCCAAGGTCTGACATTTCCCTTTTTTACAAGGCAACTTGTTTAATCGCAACCAGTAATAGCATGAGAAGCAGGCAGAGCTTTACGCAAGTTTAGTTCAAGCGTACCTGCAAATGATATTGGCTGGCAACTTCGACCACCTTTAGACAAATGCAACCAAATCTAAACACCAATATCAAACGAAAAGTGAACAAGGAGAACGAGAACATAAGTGTCAAGAGAATGATAATCCAGATGATGCAGCAGCTGAGGCATCAAATATCATCCGTGTATCCCCTTCTTCACTATCACTGCTAGACAAATCTATGTTAGAGGTACCTTTGATATCAGCTGTAAGAATAGCCCTTGCCTCAAAAAGAACACAAATTTTGACATTTATTCGGTTAGCAACCCTGTGCTTGGAATACAACAGTGGAAATAAGCGCTTCAATTGCTGTATTTGCCATGAATATGACGCTTTGGCTACTAGTAGTCTGTCCCTTGAATATGACTCAATCCCCATAATGACTTTTTGGCTTTTCTTTTAGTCGATGAGATGGATAACCTAGACTATCGACACCATCCTAATGGAAATATTGTTTATATTTATCAAGAAGCTTCGCTTTCGTGGAGTAATGGTTCATCAAATTTGGAATCTTATTTGTACAATGCTTTTTGGTATAGATCAACTCTGGAGATATTTGTCACAATATTTCGATTTGATGATTTTTTGGGGATACATATGCTTGGTGACATTTGCAGTGGTACTGAGCACCAACAGCAACCAAATCAGATCCATCTGATAAGGACCATCTGGTTCATCTAAGATAGGGACAAAGAAGAGAAAAAAGGTGTATCTCAGTGAAAACTAATTTGAAGATCTTCCAAATACTGCACTTGACATTTCTGATGGTCCAATGGTCGAATGTAATGTAAGACAGATGGAAAACTCATTAAGTGGAGGACAAAAACATGCATTGTACTTTTTAGAAAGGATTGCAAGGGATGAAATTTTAAATACAGGAAAATGGAAGTCGTATGGAACTTGGCGTATTTTTATTTCCACAACTTACAGCAACAAATAAGAGTACATATGACTGTTTGTAAATCATTATTCCTTTCTTATGTTTGTTTATAATCACGAATAATATCTAATAATGGTTTTATTCTCTGTTGAAAATTTGCACTTCATTGTGATAAAATAATATATAAGGATATGTTTGAATAGTGTACAAGTTGAAATCAAAATTTGTCATTTTGTACAGGCAAAATTTGTATAGGTTATAAGTTGTATCTTTGGCCCATACAAGTTGCAATATGCACGTACATTTTGTACATGTTATAACATGTACATATACATGATTATATTTCAGTTATATTTGAGAAATAAAAAGAATATAACATGATTTTAATATTATACCCTACATTATGAAATGAAACAACAATGCCTATAAACCAAAGTCCAGTTTCTGTTGTCAAGTTTTGTGAAATTCGTTATATGAAGAAGGTTTAGTTTGGTGGTATTGTGTTTTCATTGTTCCCAAACAGTAAACAGGCGAAATATTTTCAAACCTGGTCTTTTTTGGTTGATCTGGTTGCAAGTCTGCCGGCCTGTCTCTTACGTGAGCTTCCTACTGTTGGGATATATTGTATTTGTCCAGTCCTCATCATTTCATTTTGGAATTGAGTTGTTGGAGTTGGATGTGGAATCTGGTTAAATTCTGATATTGGGTTTAAGTATGTCCCATTTGTTAGAGGGCTTAGCATGGTCTACTGCTGATGACTTAAAAATGATTTCTTAAAAAAGAGAGAAAAAAACAGCCAAAAATAACAAAAAAAAATTCAACAACTTATGTTAGTGTAGTACTGATAGAAATAACACAATTTGGAGATCATAGATCAATCATGTGGAATATTGAAATGGTGAAAGTGAAAACTACAATATAATTTATCTACAATCCTGCACAACTACCTGTACTCAGTTAGTCGTTGTATACATTTACAATCCTGCACAACTCCCTGTATTTAGTTAATGTACATTGTTAACGTTTGTCTTTTGTATTTTATTGTGTTTTTTTTCCTTGTGCAGTTCCTATTGTCTTTGTGGCATGTGGCTATGTTTTCTGCCATTGTAGGTGTTTCCTGTTATCTTTTTTATTCTATCTATCTACAATACTGCACAACTCCATGTATTCAGTTGGGGACATTGTGTACATCTACAATCCTGCACAACTCCCTGTATTCAGTTAGGGATTGATTGATTGATTGATTAGTTAGAGTTTAACGTCCAATGAGCAATATTTCAGCTATATCAGGACGAGAACAAGTTAATCAATTCAAAACAAATTGTAAGTAAAAGAAGAAAGAAATAAAGGTGGAAGGGACAACCGGGGCAACGACTTTTGATTGCCACTGGANACACCCAGTGCGTCTGCTCTCTTTAGAGAAATATAGAAGGGGTCTTTATACTGCATGGAGCGTGGCGTTTCTCCACACAGTTTGGCTACAATGGTTCGCGGTCAGGCTTTCCGTATTATGACCTGACTACCCCGCAAAGACAGGGCATTCCCCTATCCACCACCTGGGGACGCCCGGCAGCTCTGTAGCCAAAGCCCCTGAAAACCTATTCAGGTGCCGGGTTCAGTTAGGGACATTGTGTACATCTACAATCCTGCACAACTCCCTGTTTTCAGTTATGGAAATTGTGTACATCTACAATCCTGCACAACTCCCTGTATTCAGTTAGGGACATTGTGTACATCTACAATCCTGCACATCTCCCTGTATTCAGTTAGGGAAATTGTGTACATCTACAATCCTGCACATCTCCCTGTATTCAGTTACAGACATTGTGTACATCTACAATCCTGCAGAACTTCCTGTATTCAGTTACATACATTGTGTACATCTACAATCCTGCACAATTCCCTGTAATCAGTTAAGAGTCATTGTGTATTTTTATAATTTATTTATTTAGTTAATTTATTTTATTTAATTTCAAATTATTTTAAGGGAAAGGTTTAAAGCAGAAATTATGATTGACATGCAAGTTTACCACCAAAAATGATGAAAAGTTAACAGTTTCTGATATTAATACCTGAATATACTAGATTGAAATGTTAAAAAATGTTCATACTGAACAAGGCAGGAGAGATGGCATAGAAATAATTCAAGGTGGCCTTCGGCCTAATGGATTCTCGATCAATCTTTTTTAATGCATCAATAAATTGTTTTAAAAGTTGAATTTTTTCCTCATGTATTTTTTCTTTTTCCTGTTGCTGAAAATGTTTCCCCTCTTTGTCTCTCACTGTAGTCAGGGAGAAATTCTATTATCTCATGTGATGCAGGCTTTTTTTTAATAATTAGTCTAACCTCTGTACTTGGTTTTTTAATTTTTTTATTTTATAATCTTCTTGGTCTTCATCAGAAAATGTACTTTCAAGTGAATATGAGCTATCACCGATATTATTCTTTCCTTTATCACCATTATTTTTTCCTTCCTCGGTTTTATTATATATTTATTTATTGATTTATTATATATATTGTATATTTATTATTTTCAATATACTCAACAGTTCTCGCCACAATATAGCTGAAACATTGCTGCAGTTGGCGTAAAACATCAATAAATCAATCAATCCTCGGTTTTATTCTTTCTTTTTAAAATACTTGTTCTTGTCGTTGCTTTATGTCACCGTTTGAATAAGAGAGATATTTCATATAGTTAACGAAATAGACAATGTTTAAGGGAAAAAGGAGTTAAATCGCGGGAAAGTGTATGTCAATCTATTATGACGTCACAATGAAAAGGCCAAATAAGGAATATTATGGCTTGAAAATCAAGCCGCATCCGACTCGTGTTTTGCAGATGCGCCGTATATTAGTGTCGATCTACCTTAAACCTATTTTCTTTATTGCAATATTCTTGGGTTTGTATGGACCCAGTACATTAGAACGGTCACCATTTTACCAGCTAATCTCTTTGGAAATACCGCCGTGCGCGGTCCCGGCTTATGAATAGGCCCGCAGCATCCTCTGAGCTTGGAGTATGAGTCTTCCTAACAGAGGACCCCGAGGGAACCCCGGGATATAGAAATAGGACCTAGTATCTCCGGCTTGCAGGGTGTGACCCTCCTAAACGGAGGCTGACCCCGAGGGTCCCGGGATATAGAAATAGGACCCATTCCGTGGTTGTGCGGGATTGATAAATACACAACCCATCTTTCCGATGGGATGTAAACTCAGGTCCACGTGTTGGAAGAAACGCCACGCTTCCTGCACGTTAAAGAACCCTTGTAGCAAGCTCTTTTGGGGTGGTCCGTAGGTGATCGGCTACAAGGCTAAATTCCCCACACTTGACGATTTCACCCTTACTTTTCCAGTGGCAGTCAGAATTGCCCGTCTCATGGCCCTTTCCATACCCCAAAGTGATTATTTATTAACAAACTTGTTCTCGTCTTGATGTAGCTGAAATATTGCTGAGTAGACGTTAAACAATATTCAATCAATCAATCTTTGGAAATATAAAAAAAATTATTTACTATAGGTTTATTGGCAGAACGACAAAAATAATTTATCTGTGCATTTCAGAAATAATATACATATAGTGTGTGTTTAAACTTCTTGTTAATATTGATATTGTGTCAAATCATTGTATTACTGATTTTATTTGCCCCGTTGTGGGCCCTGATTTGGTGAAATAAAGTATTCTATTCTATTCTATTCTATACTCAGAACAACAAAATTATTTTACCTGTGATTTGTTGTGACCCGTCGCAAAGATAACAGGTGTGACAAGACAAAACTGTAGTACAATTACCCTCAGCTCCGTGGGACCCTTCTTGATCCAGTATTGGAAGACCCTGGAGACGGAAGTGTGTCGACGCATGCCCAGCTGCACTCTCTTACCTGTTGTACGCCATATTGTGTAGGACGTAAGACGAATCAAGCGGAAAGGTTATTGACCTGACAGCTATCACACAAGTTATATCGGTAAGACATTAATATAATTCTGTAACCATAAGTCTCTGACGCCTTCCTGTTGTATTTATACGTCACTTCCACCCTCGGTCTCACATCAACTGGTAGTGCGGGTGTTGAACTGTCGGATAAACTTGGCGAGTCGGAGCTGACACACGTGGTGAATTCCCACGAAAAAGGCTCAGAGCGGCTACAGGGAATAGTTGGAGAAAAAAGTAACTCCAAGTCAAATTATATACTAGTGAATGCAAATTGGTTAATCTTTAGATTAGGATCACTTTGGTTGTCCAATTCCCTTAAAGTTCACTAGGTAAACACTGACAAAATGTTTTCTGCCAGTAAAATCGGCAGCAAGGTTAAAATTAACACCTGCGGTGAAGCAGAGTTGTTAAAAAGTCCTGGTGTAGGGGTTAAAACACAACAAAAAATAATGGCAATGCGTACACTTGGTTTCACAATCACACCAGAAACACTGTCACTCATTCCTTACATAAAGAAAACACCTGAGATGCTAAATAGCATTGATTTTGAAGAGAAGGGTGCATCTTCGAAAGGAAGTAAGGAAATACTAGTTGACCTTGATCCGTTTGCAGGTTATGCACATGGTGTCTTCAAAAAGGGCCCGGAACAGGCAAATCCGGTGACATTGCCTACACCAGTGAGTGTACATGAGACAAACATTATCAAAACTGAGCCCGGCATGACATTTAAACAAGAAATGGGCCAGGTAGAGACAAACACAGCAGATATGTGGTTTGACCAGTACATGGTAGGTACTAAAGGTAATGAGTCAAAA
>MJUU01018623.1:2476-84250 GCA_002080025.1 Modiolus philippinarum
CATTCACATGCACAAAGAAACTATGCATTCTATACCTGATTTACTACAATCCTTATTTTCTAACGTGTGTTTTCTGTCTCCACGCCTTGGAATGTAGGTCAAGCCAAAGGTGTTATGAAATGCTGACCATTGTGATGAGTGGATTTTGACTATATGGAAATCGTGTTTGTCGACATCTTCTTTAAATATAAATTGCATCACTCCATAAAAATGCTAAATTGAAGCACGATAATTTGAAGAAAACTGCACATTAATTAGGAAAAATATTTTTTCCAGCAACACTTGTCGATCTCTATTAACGACAAAATAGGTACATAGGCTTCTCTATGTTAAATTTTGAGGTCCACGACGGGGATATTTTGCAACGCTGAGACAAAATATTATTAATAAGTAAGTAATTATTCAGATAGACGATTACATCCTTTTTACGTTGAAAGTGATAAATACCCCTCTTATTACACAAACACATATTTTTCTCAAGATTGGTATTGTTTTATTGCAAGTGGTGTATATGATCTCATGATGACGTAAGCAGAGCCTTGTGAAAACCCTCCCACTCTGTGATTCTGGACTGACGCGTCCAATGGTCATAGGGAATTCGGGTCTTCGAAAGTAGAGAAAATGTGATATGGACAAGGCCTAAATTATTCTGTTTATGGTCTTTCTGAAAAAATTTAGGAGGAGATAGCATTGTTCTGAATGTTGCTACGTCACTAAATTATCTGAGTGTCTTGAGAAGCCTTAGTTGTGCTGGCGAAAATAGCCTCTGCTATATTGTCATTTATCAATTTAATCATATTTTACCAGTCGACTGAAAGGGGAAAATATATGTAGTTTTGAAAAAAATGGACATTTAAAAAGATATTACTTTAGAACACCAAGACCAAGACTAATTAAGTTTTGAACTTTTTCGACCCCACCTTCCAATCGCCCTTTACGACGGCCCCGTCCTCGACCCCGCTTCTTGTTCTAGTGGGAGATGGAAGCTAACTGAATAATTTCTTTGAATATTTAACTTTTATGATGTTTATTCCTGACATCAACACTAACAACTACCTTGTTTGTAGTGGTACGTAGCAGTAACGTAGTGTATCGTACAAAAACGTACCGAAACCTACGATTAACGTAGCAGACCGTAGTTGAAACGTAACAAACCCTATCAATACCTGCTAAAATGTAGTTTATACCGGACGAAACGTACTAAAACGTTGTGAAACCTGGATAATTTAAATCAAGTCACCCGTAGTAAAACCGCGCAAAACGTAGGGAAACGTTCTAAACCGTAGCATAAACCCAGTAAAACGTAGAGACTGTTAAAATATGACAAAAAATGACACGAAACGTGGCCATATAAAACGTAGTAAAACCGGAGGCTTGAAAAGTGGCAGTGGGAATTTCCGAGTCAAGTTTACATTCACGCTGTTCTAATTTGTGCACAAATACTAGAAAAAAGAAAACAATTATCTTGTCGCCAAATAAGGCAACAATTACAAATCAAGCATATCATATGTCTTAGCGGAATATCATAGATGTAAACAGCATATCATATAGGGATAGGAAGCATTTCATTTGGTCGTAGATTCATATCAATGCCTTAAAAGCGCATCATTGATCTTTGAAACATAACATAGGTTTTTATTGATGAAGCTTCACATCATAGGTCTTTTGATCAACAACAGTAGTCGGCCTATGCAAGGATAAACATCACTGTTATAGAATGGACTTCGTTTATTATTGCATTCACTACAGCGATGGATTTGATATTATGAATGTGGATGTTGAGGAGACACAAGATGCCTCCAGTTTTGTGGATTTCACACTGTTAGTGCTTTAGTTTAGTTATGTTCAATTTTTTTGTCATGTTGTGTCCATTTATGCTAAATCTGAATTGCCATATATTTTGCATTGTATAATTTGTTATTTGTAAGTTGACTTAGACAATTTAAAAATGTAACAAATGTCACCTAAGTGATCCTAAGTTCAATGGTGAAGGTCCCATGTCTCTATGACATGCCAATTAAGAGTACAGAGCATTGAAGGTCAACAAATAAAAAAAAAAAATACCAAACGCACAGTTACGTTCAAAAAATTCTGTCATGACCTCTTTTGACATTTTGCCCTTACACTTTATTATCTTTCTTTTACAGTTCCCGAGTTTCTGCTAAAAAATATCACTCCCTTACTGAAAATAGATCGATGCGGCCCTGACTTACTCTCATTCGATATAAACGTGTGAGAAATGTTCTGCCATTCAACAGAGCCTGTAATGGTTGAGAAATCAATGTCACTTAGAGTTTATCTTGGTGTAATTGCGTTCAGAAGAAGTTGGAAATAACGTTATCTTTATTCACAAATGCACAATTATGCCCCTGAGGGCTGAAGGCATAAACAAAATACAAATACACAATACATTACACAAATACAATGAAATTATGCAGTCTTGGAGTCCACTTTCCTCAGTATTAATGACTTTTTTTATAAATGGAGCAATATGCTGCATGCATGCATTGAAAAGACGAAATCAAGTTTTTGAGTTGAAGATTTTTGTTTAATTTGTAAAATTCTGGGAAAATTTTACTTATATTTTTCATTAATTCTTAACGTTCACTTTCATATTTCGGACATGTGAAAAACTAATGAGTTTCATTTTCAATTTCATTTAAATTACAGTATTTACAAATTCTAATTCTCTTTTGATTTTTTATAACTACCTCTCTTAATTTCTAAAAAAATGATCACTTATTCGAATTTTGCATAAATTTTTTCTATTTTCATATTCCATTTTTAAAATAAATTCTTCAATAATGTAATTTGTTTTTATTTTACTATACAAGAAAATTTTGTTGCTTTCAGTAGCTGTATTTAATTTGTCAAAAAATAATTTCTCATAATTACTTTTTAGATTTAGTTTAATTTTCTTTGTGAAACTATATTTGTCTTTTTTATAATCAGTATTTGTTATTTCATTTAAGTCTATATTGTTAGATACACATACTTCATTTATAAAAGAAAACCATGTATATGTGCCCATTGAATGCAAAGATTTAGACAGAGAGAAGGCATCGGCTAGTAAAGGGTTATAGATATTACTTGAAAGTCTTGCCAAATATTTAATGGGCTGTACTTTAATAAATGTATCTATGTAGGATACTGCGCTAATTCAGCTCGAGCAGCAATATTAACAGACTGTTAACTTAAACCTAAAGTGTATTTGCAGAATCTTAAATTTACCTTTTCTATAAAACTAGTATCTATTAATGATATCAAGTCAAAGTTCAAATTATTTTTTCCTCTCTTTGAAGCTTTTATCATTTTTCTCATAAAAATCCATATACCAAATTTCTGCATTATATGTTAATATTGGTTGAATTAAGGATTCAAATAATTTCTTTAAAATATTTATTTATAAGTTTCCAAGCGGAGACAGATATTTAAACATAGAAAACATAACTTTAATGCCCTTCTTAGATAATTCTGAATGAGACGAATGAAATTTACCAGATGTTTCAATACTTATATTTCAATACCTTTTCTAATTCACAGTAACTTCGGTATTTTGTCATCTAATAACATGTTCGGATAATAGGATATAATGTTGAATGGGATTCAGTGGTACAACTTGTAAGCGTGAATTGCCTTTCTAGAAAGCATGAAACGGGATCATGGCAATAATGCACGTGAATAAAAGGAAGACTGCTGATCATGATCTAAGGTCCCCTTAAAATTCAGCTTTTTAACCGGAAAAAAATCAACCTCTTTAAGAGTTTTTGAATATTTCCCATGCATGAAAAGGGGAAAGTGGACAAAAATGATAGGATTTCAGGAAATGAACCCCATTGAGAACCCTGTAAATAGACTCACTGGCATGCAGTGTGTAGAAAGAGAACAAATTCAATAGATCAATCTATCCCCATCGTCAGTTTGTCACTTGTATATCTTTTGTCAGCTTCTGTATTAAAGAAAACACAATGTCATCAAATGTGGACGGAAACAGACAAATATTGTGAGTGCAGATTTGCTCTGTTTTGTATATTTTGTGTTTTGTTTGAAATTGTTTTGTTGTTGATGACAGTCCTTTATTGAACTTTATATCAATAAAATATTTGATTTGATTGATACATTATACAAAAAAAATACCCAAGTATTATAATGTAGCATTTTGTCACCTTTTTACAATGGAACTGCTAGTTATTGATGAAGAAGCAGACAGTGAATCAGTCACAACATCACTGCATTTGATTTGTCGACCCTAACACAAACCCACAACAACGTTATGCCCACGACTCGGATAGTTGAGATCTGTCATATGTTAACCTTTTGTCGTTGGTTGAGAGTGTCTATTACAGCGGTTTTCCGTTATTTAATTAAGAATTGAATGCATTCTTTTGAAGTTTCATTGGGGTATGAAAGTGTTGAGAGAAGCACATTTTAATGAAGCGCGTTAGCGCTTCATGTTGAAAATGTGCGCCCGGTCAACACTTTCATAATCCTATGAAACTTCAAAATAATGCATTCAGTTCTTATAATTACATTTTAAAACCGGAATATAAAAAAAAATAAATTTATTTACAGGAAATTAAATCATGCACATCGGGATTCCTTTTTTACAAATTCACCCGCCACGTGAACACGTGGTAAATGTGTTTCATGAGAATTGCAACTTCACATTGATATGCCACGTGATCGGTATTCACCTATCAAATTGACGGAATTTAAATGAATATGCATGAAATGTAATTATTTGAAATTTTTGAGATTATTTTCATAATTGCATTGTAGAATGCCTTTGGAAACTCGATGTTCGCAACCAAAACACCGGCGTCCGGAAATCTGTGATTTAAGTGCAGTTCGAGAAATCAAAGAATGTCACTCCATATAAATTTATAAAATAAGTTTTGATAAACCAAAAACCCTTTTATTTTTTCGAAAAACAATGGTAAATTAGTTTTTTCTTTATGTCCGGATTTTAGAATCGCATCGAAGCGTCTGACTACAATAAACACGATTTCTGTCTTAAAGCGCAGACTTTTATATGGTTTTAGTTATATTTAGGTCTTTGTCCAATTTTACATGTAGTGACATTCCCGATTTTTAAAAACAGGGCCTGTCACTTTGTACTAATTAACTCCCTGGTAGTAAAATTCAGTTGAGACCATCGAGTTTCCCAGGCGTGCCCTTTTTTTAAGAGCAATAAACATTAAACAATAACTCCTGTTTTATAAACAGTGTCAAAATATTCATAATGAACCTTTATGTATAAAATTCTATAATCATCCTTTATCTTGTGAATACAAATAAAGCATAAAAAAGTTCGATGTACATATTTTCCCGTTAATATGAGCCTCGTTTTATCGCAGACAACAAGTTAGTCTGGCTGTCTGAAATGTGGTATTTATTGTTAACAGGAAAGCAGGGTATAGAAACAGGGGAATGCATATTGCTGATGTGAACGACAAATGAATTTGATGTCTATCTATGATAAGGGTTGGTTAGTTATATGGTTTCAAGTAGGAGTACGCATTGTAGGGTTTCTCGTGTTATGAAAACTGAATTGTCAGACACTAAATTTTAAGCGATGTACTTGACGTAGATTGCAAACGATTGATGCTCAAGATTCTGGTATACTAAGTTCACTTGAGCCGAAGAAAGTTTCTGTGAATTATATGGATATCTTTATACATAATGTTGCATTATATTGACTAGGCATTATGCTAGATAATCAATAAATTATATTTCTTAGATATAAATTTGAACACATTTGATTCTTATTTTTGCACATTCATAAATAAGATAATTCCTTATGTAGGATTTTTTTCATTTCAAGAATAGAAAATCTGGATGTGTACCTTAAATACAGAAAGAAAGATAATTTTGAGATACAAGAAAAAAAAAAAAAAAAAATAAAAAGAAATAAAAAAATCAAAAAATCAAAAAAAATAAATCCAAATCATTTGTCTTATTAGCTATATCCCTTATTTGAAACTAAACCTTTCATTTCGTCTCATCTAACATTTTTTGGTTACAAAATTCATAATTATCCTGTTATTAAAGCTGTGGCATCATATTAATTGAAATATCTGTCGTATAAATTCACAGATACATCGTATAAAATCTGGGACATCAGTAGTGGACACTCGTGAAAATTCCGGGACAACACGGAACTCCGATTTCGCGATTAATTAATAACATAAATCAGGACTATAAAGATAAAGAAGTAAAATTTTTGTAAAAATTGCAAAATATGATAGAGAATAACAACACACAGGAGAATTTCCGCTTGTAAAATCGGGTCGAATCCATTACAATCATTTAAAAACATTTTGGTGAAACCGTAGAAAATCGTGTCCTCGCAGGACGACGTAAACAACTTTGCAAATTGATACTATTTGAACAACGGTTTTGGCAATATTATATTTTAGTTACACTTCCAATATATTTATTTTATTGATAAGTTTGAAAGTTTTCAAAATTTAATTTATAGGAAATACAATTATCCTTACAAGCATGCTATTAATTAGTTATTATATGTGGAAATTTATCCAAAAACGAGTTATAACGTGTCAAACCGTACAGATGTTGTTAATTGAAATTGTCATCATAAATAGTTAATTGTATACTAAAGAAATTTCTCAGATTCAAATATAGATTAGAATAAAATGAAGTAAATTGTGATATGAAAGTCATTTGTATTCAAGTAAAGTGATATAATTTGAATTTTTTAATAATCTAAAATGATATTCTCCAATTTCTAATTAAGTTCTAATGCAATAGTATGTGAAAAAAGTGTCAATTTTCTATTGCATTTTGTTAAAGTACATGTATCAGCATTGATAAATATCTAGCTTTTTGATATTTTGAAAAAACAAGAGGCTCTCAAGAGCCTGCATCGCTCACCTGGGTCCTATGCAGCTCTACAATTCCAAATTGATGGTCTATCTTTGGTGGTGTATGTACATAAAAATCAGAAATGTTTTATAAAATTGAATTAAAATTGTTCAAGCAGTTTCAGAGAAGATTTTTGAAAGCAGTTTCCAAACTTCAAGGGCCTATGTTAATCTACATTCCCTGCTGGCAGCTATTTAACATAAAACTTTGAAGAGGGTCACCCAAGGACTATTATATCAAAATTCTACTGGAATTGTTCAAGCAGTTTCAGAGCAGATCTTTTTACGCATTTCCCATTGGGTCCTATGTTAAACTAAGTTTTGCCACTGGTGGCTATGTCGGAAGACGGATCAGCACCAAAGTGACAAACTTGGTCAAAATCTCACAAGTTTCATTTATGCATGTTTAAATTGAATCAATTCAGTGGTTTTCTATTATATCTTTGTATGCATTTCCCCTTAGGGTCTAATTCATTGCTGGAGGCTATATTGGATGATGGATCAGCACCGTTGAAACAACACTTGGTCAGCTTCTCATAAGCATCAAGTTTGCAAAGTTTGGTTTTAATCTATTCAGCAGTTCTCTAGAGGAAGATCTTCTGTTAAATTAAGTTCATATCTGGTGACACTTGGTCAGCACCTGACAGGCATCATTCATGCCATGTTTGATTTAAATCCATTCAGCAGTTCTCTAGAAGGTCTTTGTTGGCATTTCCCATAGGGTCCAATGCTGTGGGTCATATACGATGACGGATCGGTACCTAAGTAAAAATACTTAGTCAGCATCTCATAAGCATTATCAATGCCAAGTATGGGTTAAAGCAATTCAGTGGTTCTTAAAAAGAAGTTCTTTGTATGCATTTTACAATTGGGTCCAATGTTAAAATTTAGTTCCCAGCTTGCGGCCATGTTGGAAGACGGATCGACATCAAAGTAGTAACACTTGGTCAGCATCTCATAAGCATCATTCATGCAAAGTTTGGTTCAAATCCATTCATTTGTTCTTTGCATGCATTTTCCGATCGGGTCTAATGTTGAAATTAAGATCCCCGCTGGCGGCCATGTTGGATGACGGGTCGGAACCAAAGTAACAACACTTGGTCAGCACCTCATCAGCAACATTCATGCCAAGTTTGGTTCAAATCCATTTGATGGTTCTCAAGAAGAAGTTCTTTGCATGAATTTTCCAATTAGGTCAAATAGTAAACTAAGTTCCCGCTGGCGGCCATCTTGGAAGAGGTCGGAAAACTTGAACGTGTTCAATAGAATATAGTCCTTAACATGCCGAACATTTTTGCAATTTAAACTTGACCTCCATCTCAAAGCATTTTTGAAATATAGGACAAAAAGTAAAAAATCACGTAAAATTTGACCAATAAAGGGCCACAACTCATATATAGGCACTTCGATTTTCTTCAAAATATCCATGTGGGTAGATCTAAACATGCTGAACATTTTTGCAATTAAACATAACCTCTATCTGTTATATTTTTCTTAATAAAAAATAAAAAACATCAAAATTTTGAAAATCTTATGGAAAAACGGCAATAACTCTTAGACGGGTCATCTGATTTTCTTCAAAATTTCAGCATGGGTAGATCTTCTCATGCTGATCATTTTTATTCTTGTCAGATTTTTGATAGATGTAACGGTTTTTTCGTTATTTGCCAAAAACTGTAATTTACCCCTATTTTTAGTAACGGCAGCCATGTTATTTGACCTAAGACATACAAAATAACAAATTTAAAACTAAATACCCTAGTGATGATTCTGTTTAAGTTTGGTTCCATTTGACCAAGTGGTTTCAGAGGGGAAGGTTTTTGAATGTGAGGTAACGACGGACGGACGACGGATGGACGACGGACGCCAAGTGATGGCAATAGCTCACTCTGGCATAGCCAGGTGAACTAAAAACTTATTCTAAAACAACGGCAGTAGAATACCGAAGGAACAAAGGGGTGACATTTACAAAAATCGAAGTCCAAAGACAGGGCAAAAACGAGAACACAGAAAACAATGACGTTAGACACAAAAACAATGACGCCAGACAGACACAAAGCACAGAACCAGAAACCACAACATTCAGAACAAAGGCACTCACAGTGTGAACTCCAGTGAAATTGAGAGTGACATCAGGTGCTCCGGAAGGGTAAGCATGTCCTGCTCTGTTAACAGCACCCGTCACACTGTGAGTGATTCAATCCGGGAAAATGTCAAAGTCGGTAGTCAAATCCGGGAAGACGTGAATCTAGCTGAAAATGTCCACTTTCATTTGGGATACTGACACGTCATATCTTTCAATGATGCTATGGTGACGGCCATAGAATTTCTTGAGGGATGAAATTAACAAAGGTTAGGGTCTAAATGTACTACAAAAAAGCATTAATTCATATAGGTACAATATTTTGGTCATTTAGACTCTATAGTTTGGGTAGTGGTCGAGTATGGTTAAGAACCCAGTCGAGTATGGATTAGACCTAGTCAAGTACAATTCAGACTTGGTCAAGTACAATTCAGATTTGGTCAAGTATTCTTCAGACATTGATAAAAATATTGTGACTTGTCGAGAACAGGTCAAGACAACCTCCATTAAGTTGAGTACAAATTCAGACTGTTAAGTATTGTTCAGATTATTGTCGAGTAAAAATCAGTCTGGTAAAGTACAGTTAGAGAAAGGTCAAGTACAAACAAGTACAATACAGATTTTTTAAGAACTGTCGAGTAAAATTTAGTATAGTAGCACAAATAGTGCCCATTATAGACTTTCACGGGTTTGTAGTGTTTCTTCGCATTTCCAAATTATTACATTTGCATACAAAATGACAACTAACTAAATTTCCTTCTGTATCACCTTAATCACTATGCTTTTGTAAAAAGCAAAACCTTTTCTAAAGCATTCGTTTTAACCCTTGAAAACACCAGAGGTAGACATGGGGTCATGTCTATCAAATTACTAGCATTACTGTTACCAACAACATTTCACTCCAGACTAGTTTTAAAAGTTTACAGTTTGTTTCTATATGTTGTTTCGATTTATTTCGAAACCAGAGATATAGGGAATCCGTAACCAAAATAAAAGCATTTAACTCTTATTTCAGTAGCTGTTTCTCGAAGATGATGCCACTGACTTTTCGGAGGGTTGATTAATTCTATTTGAACGTTTAGAAATATTCTGACCTAAAACAGTATCCATTATATCATCATTTAAGGTATCAGCTTGTATACCTATCACTAACTAAAATATCCTTATTTTGTACTCATCATGGCCATGATGAATAAAGCTATGTTTTAAACGATGATATTGAGTAAAGTTTTACGAAGTCCTCTTATTTTAGCACTTCATAACGTCAGAGTTTTTCACTGATTGCGTATCACTTGCATTCATTTGCGTTAATACTTCAAATCTTTTATCTGTCAATTTGTCTAGAAAAAAAGATGCAAAAAAAAAAAAAACCAGAAAGAAAAACAAAAGCGTAAAAGGACAAAACAAAACAAAACAAAAACAAAACAAAAAAGCAAGCAAACAACAAACAAACAGACATGAAAAAAAAAAAACAAATACAAACACAAAAAAGAATAAGCAAAACAAAAGCAAAAAAAAAAAAAAATATATATAGAAATACTCTAAAAATTACCATAACAAATATGACCTTGTAACAGAGAGGTGGCATTTTTATTGAGGTTCAAATTACAAACCTAAAACTATAATGGGACCAATACAAAGTGACCTTACAAGACAGGTTATTGCTTATACGAGGCGAACTTATAGCAGGTTTGACTAAATAAAACAATTATGAACAAGAGCTCTTTCCGAATGGTAGCCAATTATACCCCCTATACCCCCGCTCATTGAACCTTGAAGCAATATGACAAGTGCAGATTTAAGTGTGTGTGCACATAATACATGTGTGGTCATATTACAAGTGCGGACACAATACAAGTTTGGACACAATCATGTAATCCTCAAGTAAATATAACACTGCAGAGAAAACAAAAATTACTAACAATATAATGCTGCAAATTAAAAAAAACATTGACCAAACAACGGCAGTAGAATAGCGAAGAAACGAAGGAGTGGAATTAACAAAGACATGGGAAAAACGATAACACAGAAAACAATGACGTTAGATAGATACAAAGCACAGAAATAGAAACCACAACATTCAAAACAAAGACACTCACAGTGTGAACTCCAGCGAAACTGAGAGTTACATCAGGTGCTCCGGAAGAATAAGCATGTCCTGCTCTGTTAACAGCACCTGTCTTACTGTGAGCGATTCAATCTACAATGTAGGAAAATGTCAAAATCGGTGGTCAAATTCGGGAAGATGTGAATCTAGCTGAAAATGTCCACTTTCATTTGGGATATTGACGCGTCATATCTTTCAATGATGTTATGGTGACGGCCATATAATTTCTTAAGGGGTGAAATTAACATGGGTTGAACAAATCCCTGACTAAGCAGCTTTTGGGACAGTGTTTTGCTTTGTTCAAAATATTAATGTACAAACTACACGCTCGACAGTAACGAATCAGCTGTGAAATGTACACTCCCTAGGCTGGAGAGGTAGGTATATTGCTGCTAAGAAAGAGAGTTCACAATTTGGAAATTAAAATCATCACGCTTGTCATATAGCTGGAATTTCAAACGTCCATCTTCGTCAATATACAATAAAAGATCTAGGCACGACGTTGAAGTAGGTGTATCAGTCGTTTCTTTAATTTCAAGCTCAATGGGATAGATCTGATGTAAATACTCCTTAAATTTAGGATTATTAAGAGAAAGTACATCGTCTGTGTAGCGGAAGCTGAAATTAAAGGACTGGGCTAAATGTTTTTGTTTTCTTTGTGTAAGCCCTTCTAAAAACTTGGCCTCGTACGAGTAAAGGAAAAGGTCAGCTAAAAGCGGTGCAAAGTTAGTTCCCATACGAATCCCTATTGTCTGTTTGAAAACACCGCCCACAAATTCGACAAAAATATTGTCGATCAAAACATCTAACATTTTGATTACGTCAGTCTCAGTGTACTTCTTATTTGAATCAGTGTGGTTCTTAAACAGAATATGTCTTGTCTTTCCCTACTACAAAATAGGTGTATCTGCGCTCTCCATTTTTAGTGCAGAAACATTGATGTTTGAAATCTGCAATTACTGTTGTCAGTTTATTGTGTGGCAAGGTTATATAAAGAGTAGAAAAGTCAAAAGTTTGAATGCTATGGCAATGGGAAAGACTGGTTGAGGATAGCTGTTCAAGGAGATCTATGGAATTTTTAAGCATTTGATTCACTCCGCTTGTGGAGTAAGCTTTACCACAGTAATTTTCAGGCCATCTCTGACTGAGGTCAAAAAGGTAGTGAGGAGGTGTGAAAGAGGTTTGGTGGTACATCTTGAAGACCCGGCAATGAGTCTCTGTTTGTATGGATTCTTATGTAGTTTAGGTACCCAGTAGATGTAAGGGAGGTGATTGTTTTCATCATTGGCTTTTATATAATGAAGTGTGATTTTTTACTATCTCATCCCTCGAAATTGTGGGGTATAAATAGAATAAAAAAGATAACAGGAAACACCTACAATGGCCGAAAAACACATGCCACAAAGTAAATAGGAACTGCACAAGAAAAAAAAATCACAATAAAAATACAAAAGACAAACGTAAACAACGATAGGAACTCGGGACAGTTATGAACTGTCGATGCCCATCTCCTTCATAAGTCACAAACTGGAAGCAGTATCCCGTCAGGTCTGAAAATGCATCCCACATTATGGCATGATCATTCAAAGTTTTTGACAAAATTTCAGATTTGTTTCATATACCATTACAGTGAAAACTGTGACAGAATATTACTTTATAATGCTACATGTGTCAAAAGTTTGACTGTCAACAGGTATTAATATCAGGACGGTTCTGAAAAAGCATCTCACGATATGGCACAATTATATAAAGCTTCTGACAACATTTTCAATCTGTATCATATAACACAGCAGAAAAAACTGACAAAAAATACTCTGTAATGCTACAAGTGTCAAAAATGGACTAAGTCGGTAAACAGGAAGTAGTGTATGGAAAAGCCTGAAAAACGCAACCCACAATATGGCATGATCATACAAAGCTTCAGACAGAATTTCAGGCCTGTACCTTTTATCATTGCTGAGATAAATACTGCAAAAACGTCTTAAGACCCACACACCCACAAACCCAAATAAAAATAGATCTGTTGGTCATTTATTCTCAGTCATCTTTTACACATATTTCGGTGTAAGGTCTTCCAAGTGTTTTGGATTAATCCCCATGGAAGAGACATTAAAACATGCAAAAAAAAAACAAAAACAAAAAAAAACTAGTTAATGCATGCAAGATAATCATTTGCTCCATATGAGCCAATAAGTAGACTGATATATATGCTCTACTTAAAATCAAGAGGAAGATCACGTTCTGCTCCGACAGAACACTAATTATTAATGACACGTAACCTCACCTCACGTAACCACGCACGTACCTTTTGGTACTGTTTGCGTTTCGTAGGAAGTGTTTGCCAAAATAAATAAGAGATCACGATTTGATTTTTTCATCTTTCGTAAACTAAAATTCGATAATTATGAAAACTTTAAATGATATATAAATATTCATATTCTTTAAGTTATTTAACATCATTATATCATGTCTAGCTTTTGGAGAGCATTTCAAATGTTTATTACACCGTTGATTTCTAGCAAAAGGTAAATTATTAATAAATAACAAAGATCTGTCCTGAGAAATGTGTATTTTCTTATTTCAAAAATGGATAGTCACAATTTGAAATAATACCCTGTTATACCCCTATTGGTTAAACGAATCCAATATATTATACATGTTATATTAACATTTGTACCAAATCTAAAACGTGTTGCTAGATGGAATAATCAAACATTTATAAATTTTAGTTTATTTGATCTAAATTGATGTGTATGGTGTGCATGAAATCATATTAACTGTTAGATCTAATATTGAATTTTGAAATTGATGTGTTTGTTTAAATTTTACGTACGATTAAATATATCTTTGATTTTAATTTTTTTTTGGGGGGGGGGGGGGGATGGTCTTTTGACAATTCTGATAAACAATGAAAGCTTAAGAAGGAGTAAATCAAAGTGGGACAAAATCTCTAAAATTCATGTTCGAACCAAGCGATGGAACAATTTTTTTATATGTAGTTTTTCATCTTTTAGTCACCACAAACTTGGAAATGAGCTTTAGTCATTCCTCATTGTAAGTTTAAGCAACGGTTAGAGCTGAATTCATTGATAGTTTTGAACAATGCCTAAGGACACTCATCTAGTCCATTGTAAGATGTTGGTATTATAAACAGGTGGTAAGAATGCGATAAAGAAATTTAAAAAGTTTATTGAAAGTATGATAGTATATCGAAATGGGGATTTCTCTCAAGAACAAGTACACAATAATTGGTATATATAAGTAGGAATCAATGTTTATTTAGGACTGAAGTTAGTCAGTCCTGCATTTTTGGAGTCTTTTAAACGATTCGTTGTGCGAGAGAAGTCCACTTATATATGTGAGACTCAAATCTTTGGCGGGTTCCAAATCTATGGTGGATTCCAAATCTATGGCAGATTCTGACGTCACCAATCCCAAATCTATGGAAGATTTAAGTAATGTCAGATCTATGGTAGATCCAGACGTCAAAAATCCCAAATCTATGGCAGTTTTGACATTCCAAATGTATGACACATTCACACTATCTCAAAGAAAGAAATGAAAATTTCTTTTTACAATCAACATAAATAAACAACCATAAGAAAAGCCACATTTCTCTAACACATAATATTAGCGCAGATACACCAATATTGTATGTCATTATCAAAAACAAAACGTCTTGTTTGCCACAGTCAACAAAATTATATATTTCTTACATTGGTAGCGATTAAAATCAAAGATGGCAAGTGTAAATGACAGTTTTCAACGTGCGGTATACACATCGTCTTTTCTCTATATGTAAATTATTTGAAAAATGTAGTTCTTTTACGAGAAAGATATGTAGTGTACACTGTGTCCTTTATCGCTAAAACATCATACCAAATCTTTCAAAAGACATAAGCTTGAAGTTTAGAACCGCGTCAATATGACTGCACTATGCACTATAACACAATATTTAAGGTTTCACAGTGAACTGAAATATCGGTGCAGTTAACTTCAGTTGTGTATATGTTACAGGAAATCTGTGTAATTAGGGATTACGTGTTATCCCTGAAAAAATCTGGGATTTCACGTAATCCCTGGTCAATTTAGGGAATACATTAAATCCCTAAAAATCCTAGGGATTACATGTAATCCCTGGTTTTTTTTCAACATTTTTATACGTTTCCCCTTACAGTCAATAATTGTTGTTGTTATGCATCAAATTAAATTGGGATCATCTTCTGGTGAAAATTGGCATATTCAACACAATTAAAGCATATTTGAATGATTCATTTATATTTTTCAACCCAAATACAAGAAAAAATATCTGTATCTTACATTCAAGAAAAAGCTAAAGTTATGGAAAAACTTATGAATAGTAACACATATAAACAGTAATGTTAAATGTTTAATTATCCTCAAATGATATAACCTGAATAAAAAAAAAAATTAAATAAAAAAAAAAAAGGGACAACCTAAGAACTATTGTGGCCAAGATTGATTTTATTGGCCGAGTAGTATCGGAGATGACGTTTGAATGTTTTGTCCCATAGGGTTCAATGGTAGCTATCTAAGATATAGCCTACACCAGAAAAAACACCTTTTCTGCAGGGGACCACCAAAGGACAATTGAGGGCAAGTTGTGTTCCAACAGGCTCATTATACTCAGAGGAAAAGCCCGCCCTAGCAAGCTGTGAAAATTTCTTTCTTACTGATTTTTATACATTTAATATTGAAAATTTCGATTTTTACTTTCGTTTTAAATCTGAAGATTATCCATTTTTACAATTATTTTAACTCTGAAAATTGGAATTTTTTTCTTGATTTTAATTTTACCTTGCGTGAATAAAAATTTGCTGATTTTATCAAAATTCTAACCACTTAAAATACTGAGGCTTCATTCCGTGTATGGCACTCGGTAGATATCCTTGGTACTGGATTTGGTACTGGATTCCAGTTTCGATATTTTTGGGAATGGGTACTTCTTTCTAAACAACTTTTGGATTATGGCTTTCCATATTATTTGATTGATTTTAATGCAGCTGATGAGAGGTGACTCCTTGAAACACGTGTACAGCATAACGAAATATACTGTTTTTAATGCAACTTCGGTATTTTTTGTATAAATGAAATCAAACGGTATTTTTTGTATAAATGAAATCAAACGGTATTTTTTGTATAAATGAAATTAAAGGCATTAATTATGAGTCTTGCACAAATTAATTCAATAAACTTCATATATTGTTTTCAATCAAAAATATACAAGAATGATATGTTTCTGCATACATTCTACATTGTAACTAATCTGAACCGAACAAAAGTCTTACCTTTGTGAAGATAGTAATCGTCCCTGGCTTTCTTAACATTTTGTGCATATAACAAATTATGCTTGATATGATTAGGTCAATCTTTGTTTTTAAGAGATATAATTTTAGATTGTTCTTTTGGATTTTAAAGAGTTCTGTGAAAGTTATTTCTTTTTGATCCATAATAATATTTTAAAATAATATCTACTATTATCCTCGGATTTTGTTTGTAAGAGATCTCAAACTAGACTCACTGACAAAATTGAGCGGAATTCAACAAAAAAACATGGCCTTATTCAAGATTTATATTAAAAATTACTTAACTCCCTCCATCGTAGTTTTGTCCTTAGCTATATTTGATATATTTGATATTTGATATGACTGATTATTCGGATTTCGTTTGGTATTATACATTTTAAACATTTTTTGAAGTTATGGATTTCCTTTGTTTGGGTTCTAGTGCTGCTGATGAGGAATTAAGTTCCGAAATGGCCATACAGCTCATTAAAATTATTGCAGTTGGAGTTAACATATGGTCTCATGTTCATTTACTCCATATCCTTTCGTGAAATATTTTAGACAAAAGACAATTATACTTTTTTATTTCATGCTCATTTCAGATTAAATTATTTAGAGATATGTTAAGATGGACATTACTCATTATTACAGAACCAAATTTGTTGCATCTCGTGCATATACGCTTCATTATTTGATAAAAAAAAAACATGAAAACCATTTAAAAAGTTATTTTATTTGGAGATTGGGTGGCCAGGGAAAACCTGTAAATATTCCACGAAAAATCAGGGATAACATATAATCACTGGTAAAATTTAGGGATTACACGTCATTCCCGAGCAATTTAGTGATTACTTGTAATTCCTGAATTTATAGGATAACACGTTTCCCTGATTACATAGATTCCCTGTAACCTATATAAAATATGTTGTTCAGAACATTTTTTTTTTCGTGGAGAAAGTAAAATTAAAATTGTTTGCCACGAAATGGTTTCTCTCGGGTGTTTTTTTTTTTTTTTTGGGCCAAGGCCAGGCCCTCTGATACTGTTCACAAACAACTTGATAAACTAAAGGAAAAACAATCCATTCTAGTTTCTGAAATCAGTTCATTTTACTTAGACTTAAAATAAGAATACCTTTGTGGCTTTAAGTACTCCTTTCTTTGAAATGCAATCTGAACTTTAAAATCTGATTAATTCTTGATATATTTTTATTTACGTATTTTTTCTTTCGAATGGGGTGTGTATCATTTGTTGAAATGTTTATTTGTAAAGCTGAAATTGATGCCTGAACGTAAATTTTGCCTCAAAAAGTTATATGATCATCCTAAAATGAGTTACATATAATACGATCATTGTCAATCCTAAAGGGTCTATATTGCAAAACTTTACTGCCTTTTAATTAAGAAATTATGCTTTTACATGAAGCATTTTCATCATTAAAAAAACGGCTCTTATACATCAGGGCATTTCACATCCAAACTTCTATGGTAATATCATTTACAAAGCGCATAAATTCAAAAATTGTCCTTCCAAACTTATTAATCAGTTGAACAAACTTATTCATAAAGGATATAAATACAGCACTGTTGTTAAATCTTTACTTCTGGTTTTTGTTGACAAAAATATTGATCATCTAAATGCTTTACACCATAAATAAATTTAAACAATTTTTCATATTGGCAGTATTTGGCATTGCACAATGTCATGTTCTTCTTTCATTATTGATGATGTTGTTATACCAAATCTATTTAGAAGTATTTCGATTGAAGTTTCATATGTAAGAAGGCTTTATATCATAGTCAACGGAAATTATGTCCTTAGCTAGCTGTCAGTTACTGCGAGCATTTGTCCGGACAGTACCTGTATGTACCGGTATTGTCTTCATGTTTTATGTACTTCATTGTAAGGGTACTCGTCTTGATAAGTTGGACTTTTTTCTAGTTTGATTTTTACTGTGAGTCTTTTTGTGTATTTATTTTTTAGCCATTCTCCACACATAGGGGAGGGTTTGGATCCAAGAAAATGAGTTTAACCCCACCGAAATTTTTGCGCCTGTCCTAAGTCAGGAATATGTTGGTCATTGGCTTGTCCTTATTTTCTTATAAAATTTTAGTTTCTTGATATTTGGGTTATTGGATGTGGTTTGTTTCCATTGATTTATTCACCTTTTTACCTTTTTGTGGCCATTTAGGGCTTGCTATATGGTGTGAGGTTCCTCACTGTGTTGAAGACCCTACGATGACCCCTAGATGCTTTGTTTTGGGTCGTTTTAACCTGGATATGGGATGTTGTCTCCTTGACATTTACCCCATTTCCTTTCTTTTACATACATAAGGTACATTGTAAAGTAAGTGAGAACCGAACCGTCAGTCTAAAACGAACAATTCAAGGACAATGTAATATTGCCTGACGTCGCATTAACTTGACGTCGCAAACCACTCTTGTCTCCGACATTGACAACGAGTGTCAAATAACATCGGGCTTGGTTTACTTTAGAGGACCAGGTTCTATTTAGGTCATCCTATTTGTAACTGACAATAAGATATGGCCCTGACCCATTTCCCAACCAAAACTCATAACCTTAAGCCTAATCCTACCCATGCCTTATGTGGTAAATACGAACAATTCCAAGGCTTAAAGTATAGGGACCCCCCCCCTAAAAAAAAAAAATCAAGAGAAGGGATAGTCGGAAACGACAGCTAATCCCTCGCCCGGTTGTTGAATATTTGTCTAGTATTATAAGAACTCCACAAAGTTGTACCATTCAAGATCTGGCTTGTTACTTGAATATGAGACAGTCGTGCAAGAAATGTAGTGACCTTATTACAATCAGGAGCATAATACCCATAGCATATCTTCTACAAGTCGTAGTATTTAAGATCAAGACTGTAACAAACTTTAAGCTAATTCACTTATGCATGAAATGCAGGTCAAAGTGACCTAATTTTTTCTGGGGCTTTGTAACGCTACAAGACGCATCTACATACAAAATATTCCTCTACAAGTTTAAGTATCCAAGATCTGGACTCTAACAAAAACTTTAACCTTAGTCACTCATGCATGAAATGTAGGTCAAATCAACCTATTCTATATATCAACCTCAAGTACTATTCAAGATGCATCCATGGACAAAACCTTGTCCATCTATGACTTGTTATTCAAAAGATATATGGTCTTGAGTATGGACGGACGGACAAATGGACGAACGGACGAACGGACAAAACGCTATATCCCCTCCAAAACTTCGTTGGGCTAGAGGGGATCATAAATACCAAAATATCAAAATTATCCCGCTGACGCTCAACAAACTATAAGAAAATAAGCGAAATTCGGCAGTCTGACACAGAAATCACTGCAAACATTTTAAATGTCTTGGTTTTGAAAATTGCTTTTGTGTTTGTCCATCACTAACACGAAACATTTATCCCAAAACTACGTTTGAAAAATTCGTGATTTTTAGTATGGATATTTTCGACAATACTCCTAAAAGTTTCTTTTTGAAAAAAGACAACCGCTCAAAAAAAAAATAGATAAATAAAATAAAATAGAATAAAATAAAATAAATAAATAAATAAATAAATAAAAGAAAACAGAAAAAAAAACAAACCAAACACTATCTTTTGTGTGTGTGTGTGTGTGTGTTTTATCTATTATTTAGTTTTTGCTTTATTTTATTTTTTTTTGTTTTGTTTTGTTTGTTTGTTTTGTTTTCTTTTTGTTTTACTTTTTGCCTTTTTGATATTGAAAAACGCGCAATACGGTAGAGGGTGCAATAAATTCGGTAATAGCTTCTGCACTGGAAAACAATCTGTAAAACGTTTTGTTCATTGAGTATAGTAGATTTTATCTGCACCGAGGACACATATGTTATCTAACAATAAGTCGGGGGCATATTGTTTTACCCCTGTTCGTCCGTCCGTCCGTCTTCCGTCCGTCCTTCCGTCCGTCCGAGGGGTACATGGTTTGTCCGCGCAGATTCTCCCACAGTTTTTGTGCTAGAAAGTTTTTATTTTGCCGATCATTTGTACATATATTGAAGATGTGTATATGATAAGGATTTTGATTTTGGTGCATTTTTGTCAAAAATATACATTGTTGAAATTAGTCATTTTTGGTGATTTTCGTTTAGGGTACATAGTTTGTGCAACTCCTCCTGCAGTGATGATGCTAGGAAGTTTTTATTTTGCAGATCATTTTTACCTATATTGAAGATGTGCATGTGGTAAGAATTTTGATTTTGGTTAATTTTTGTCAAAAAGATACATTGTTGAACTTAGCCATTTTTTTTTTGTGATTTTGTAATAGAGGGTACATAGTTTGTCCGCGCAACTCTCCTACAGTTTTGATGCTAGGAAGTTTTCATTTTGCAGATCATTTGTACCTATATTGAAGATGTGCATGTGATAAAGATTTTGATTTTGATTGATTTTTGTCAAAAATATACAGTGTTGAACTTAGTCATTTTTGGTGATTTTGTAATGGAGGGTACATAGCTTGTCCGCATAACCCCTCCTACAGTGTTGATTTTAGGAAATTTTTATTTTGCAGATAAAGTTTACTCAGATTGAAGATGTGCATGTGAAAAGGATTTCGATTTTGATGCATTTTTGGAAAAAAAATATACATTGTTAAACTTAGTCATTTTTGGAGTGGATTATTAAGGTACACAGATTGTTAACACAACTCGTCCTACAGTTTTGACGCCATGAAACCTTTTATGTTGCATTTCATTTGTAACTATAATGAAGATGTGCATGTGGTATGTATTTTGATTTCGGTTCGTTTTTTTTTCAAAAATATACATTGTTAAACTTAATAATTTTTTGGGGTGATTTAGTAATAGAGGATACATGGTTAATCTGTGCAACTCCTATAGTAACATGTGTCTTACAGACACAAATATCATTACTGAGAAATCCCAATTTGATTCAACCTTGTGCGGGGGCATGTCATCCTCTAGTTTATTATTTTTCTAGTGCAGTTCCCTGGTAGATTGTGGCATGTGATTGTAATTTTAGGCCATTGTAAGTGTTTTTGATATCTCCTCTTCTTTTATTTTTAATTGCTGGTAAAACTTGTAATTTTGGGGCTCAACTGAAAATGCAGATAATTTTTCCCTGTCTTGACCTCTTTGATATCCTCGAAAGAAACTGTAAAAAATCATTAAGAGTATAAATATCGAAATAAACACATAAAACAATAAAAGGATATGGAGTAAATGCACATGAGACAAACTCTTTACAAAAACAAGGTAAAACTAATAAAACAAAGATTTAATTGTTTGTGAAATCAGAGAATTTGTAAAATCACTGAAAATTAAGGTATCTTGTAAATTACTTAATTGATGAGTGGGTTTGTAAAATCCTCAATAGAAACCAGGAATGTTATAAAATCAATGAAAAAAAATCAATCATTATCTCATTGATTCCCTGGTTATGTTTAGGAAATTTGCAAAATAATTTTCAGAATCTTATAATAAACATTATGTTTAAGAAATGTAGTAGATTACGTTACTTCTATTAGAAAACCTAACTTTAGATAAAACATTAAAATTTCAATATTTATATTCAGTATGACCGTTTTCAATTACTCAGAGTAAATGAGGAGCAGCTTTTCTCGAAAACATCTTTCAGCAAGCAAGAGGGGGAACTTTAAAGTATAAACACAAATAATGCAAATGGTTCTTAGCTATCAACAGATAGAGAAGAAACATGTAACTACTATCGTCTTGTTCGAGAAATTTTACATTCATTTGGTCATCTGGCACTGTATACCACCGTTTAGGCCATAAAAATATCCGAAAATCTTATCACCGCCTTTTTTCCATTCCAACCCATTCCAAAAATGTTATTTGATATTTGCCAAATTATTGTCATTTTCATTAAATTTTACAGTTTTTTTTTACCATAAATGATAAACAAAAACATACATTTCATCTGTCTGTGCTGAATTTTACAATATTTTGATAAAAATCTAGATTTTTTTTTATAATGGCTTTATCTCCCTCTTGCATAGCTCTGTCCTTAGCTGATTTTGGCTTTCCTTTTTAGATCCTTTTGGTAATTTGTTCTCTATCAGCTTTTACATATATTTCAGTTTATGGATTTCCAAATATTTTGATTTTATCTGCACTGAAGAGACATAAGTTGTCGAAATGTGCATATGCAGAATCTAATTTGACAGTAACTTCGGTATTTTGTTATTTAGTAAATAAAACTTGTAAAAGATAAATCAGTTTTCTAAGATAAATAACTAAATAATAAACATACTGTAAATTTAGTTTCTGCATATGACCATTTCGACAACTTATGTATCCTCGTTGCAGATATAATCTTTGAAGACCATAAAGTCAAATATGCTTTAAAACTGATAGAGGACAAATAACAAATATGATCTAAATGGAAAGCCAAAATCAGCTAAGGACAGAGCTTTGCATGAGGGAGTTACTCCTTAGTTTTTAAGGGGATACGATACAGTAAAGATCCTGAACTGATTTTTTCATGAAATTTGTGAAATTTAGTCAATTTGAACATGTTCTTTCCAAATCTGCAAAGAAAAGTATACCTTCATTGTTTCGTTTTCGAGGTAATTGCGATTCAAAGTTGCCTATTTTCCAAAATATTTTGTGAAGATTGGATTTTACGGCAATATGTAAAATTTCATAACTTTTAAACTAATGAAGCTAATTGCATGCTGATTTTTTCTACAGTTTCGTGAGATATTTCTAAAGAAAGTGAGTATACATTTCAAACAAATTTCATCATGTGTGGTTCGGAATTGACATTTATATTTATATTTATAGAAAAAACGTCCATTTCAAGTAGGTAAAATTTCATATTGAAAAAAAAGATTGTGAACTGATTTTTTCTTCATAATTCATGAAAATCACTCTTCTAAAATTGGCTTAAAGTTTGAAAAATGGGGTCCATGTGCTTATTTTAAATCTACAGAGAGAAAACTGGCATTTTTTATCACTATAAATGAGCATTCCAGGTTTTGGCGCGAAATGACGTTACATTATATTTCGCTCAGAAAAACGTCGTTAATGTTTTCCCGCATATTAGTGTTGCAAAAAATGGAACTGAACTGAATTCCATTAAACAGGAAATAAAAGACACCAACAGAAAAGAGAACTGATCCTGTGATTTATGATTACTTGAGTCTAAAGACATTCAAAAAGATCAGTCAAATACCTACTAGATACATCTAGTGATTGTGTTGGCTATTTTGATTATTTCCCTACTGCCGTTGTTCAAGTATATAGATCTATATACAGTGACTGAGTCCCTGGTTTCACCTGTTTTTGGACATTTAATGGAAAAAATCAGACTTCACTGTATGTGGTGTTGGTTTAATTTAAGGGGAGGGAAGGGGGATTCGATTCCAACTTCCCGAGGAAAAAAATGTACGATTCCCTCAGTCTTCCTGAAAAATGAAATTGACCGAATCCCGTTTCTAATAAATGTTTTCCCGAATTCTCTATATGAAATAAATGGTCTTTCCAGTTGTCCCGAAAAAGATCATACCGACCCTCAATGAAAGTTTAATGCGTTTGATATGATAATTATCATGCATGTGTATCGTCAAATATGCCCCTTCAATATCAAACTATCGCCTTTTATTTATTGATAATACATATAGATTATTATATGGTATTTTTCGTATCATATCCTTTATCATCCCGAGACATCCATATGAAGGCCAGAGAGCTAATATCGGTCGAGGAATAATATGGAATATGATATGAAAAATGCCATATCATAAACTATTTATCATATACTTCAACAGTTGGCCAATTTTACTCTTCTTAATTTCATAGAAAATGAAATGGGATAAAACAAAGTTATTTATCGGTGAAATGTGTCATTCCTTCTGTGTCATTTTGGACATTACTTATTATGTTACACAAACTAAAAGTAGACAACTTGCTATTCACAATTTGAAACTAAAATGTTCACTTATGCAGAAATTAAATTCATAGTAACTTCGGTATTTAGTTATTTATGAGTATAGACAGGAAAAAAAGGCTTTTACCACCTCACTTTTTCTTTCGTATGTGTTTTGTACATTTCAACAGACAGTTCCGGGTTCTCATTCAACAGACAGGATATTTTCAAATTGAAAAGAGGATTAATTGTAAAGTATCTCTTACTTTTAATGTAAGCACATTTTGTATCGAAAATTGTAAATTAATAGACCATATCCGAACTATGATTTCAAGATTTAACAGACTACTTTCCAATACGTCATGTGCAGTATAGAAAACGCCACGTCGTAGAGCTTAAAACGTCATGAAGTTGATCACATGGGGCGGACATGTTTGTGACGTATTTATACCCAGGGCGGGCAAACAAAAATGATGAATCTGATTACCAGAACTCGGATATAGTCTATTGCTTTGCAATATTTGTACACAAGATCATGCAAACGTGATTGTGGTTTCGCCATAGCCGATACATGTGTAGTATCTATTATTAGGGGGTCCAATCGAATTGGTAAGTGCAGCGTGTATTTTGGTAAGTGCTGCCAAAGATGGCTGACGCGCACCGCTTCGGCAACCTATGGTCAGAAATTGAGAGTGTCTTATCGTTGTGCATTTGCACAGTGTATTCTGTAAATATTGCGTTTCGGCTCTCCTCCCATATGAAAATCGATACGTTTACTTTAATGCAAATAACGCTTTCAAGAAAGCTATTGGAGGAAAAACGACGAGGGGTAGGTCAAAATTTTGAAAACGCAAATTTCATCTTTGGAATTCTATACATCCAACTTATCAAATGTTACGTTTGTAGTATAGAATTGGTGCTTGTTGATGGGAAAACATGTCGAAGATGTATTTTTCAAAAGGCTATATGTCGTTCTGTTTATTTTCGACATTACTTCAAATTTGGTAAGTGCAGTGCGGTGTACATCAAATTGGTAAGTGCAATGTATTCAAATTCTATAGAAATATTTTAACAAAAAGATATTTAAGAAATAATTCATGGGCGCCGGTGGTTTGTTGGAGATTTACATATGGGTGGCCATTATTTTCGTTAATATTTTACCCAGAGCGTAGCGTAGCGGAGCGAGGGGTAAAAAATGAAAATAATGGACACCCATATGTAAATCGACTACAAATCACCGGCGAACATGAATTATTTCGATTCTAATATGACATTTTATGATCTGAGCGGACCTATAGTGAACACGGTAACGACAGCCATTACTTCAGATTTACTGACGTTTTTGTGCACAAAACATATTGTGACATCGTCAATTTCAGCATAAAGACTGTTGTGAAGTCGCTCATTATGTTATTGGAGATTTTCATATGGCTAGTCGTCATGGTTTCCATTGTTCCCATATTAGAATTGTTTTTTATCACACCCTTTTCAGAATGAATGAAGACTGCATTTATTAACTTGCAGAAGGTGACAGCATCGTTGTAATTTGTTTTAGAATATTCAAAAACGACTGAAGCATACATTTGTATCATGGAAAATATCGAAAAGCGTCACATGTGTGTACAAATGTCCATAACTGAGAACGGAAAGCTTTACTAAGTTTATGGCAAGAAGACTTGGTTCCTTCAAGTTAAATGTAATTGTAGAGACTTTGCCTGATGTACATTTATTTCATATCCTTTCATTGTTTATTAAATAATGATGCTGTAAATGTTCCAGTGAATCAAGTTTGAAAATAGCGAGCTTACGTTACGAAATACTTAGGTTACCTTCTTTGCTTTTACAATGAAACCATGCATGGAAACAGGAAAAAGAAAATTAATGTTCATCATCTTCAGTTAAATCGTTTACATTTTTTTTATCTACAATTCTTCGCTCTTATATCAAGAGAATCAAAAAGTTACAAAAAGGACTGCATTTAACAAAATGAGCACTCCATCTTGCCGGACATATCAACTCTTAACAATTTTATCATTTTCAGTCAAGGTGACCTGCCATAATAGTTTATCGAGATCTTCGGTATGCTACCTTCCTCTTCTTGGGTAGACAATTGTTTAGTTTACCCTCCAACTAGTGTAAAATTTACAGCGAGCAATGAAACATGCAGTAGAAAGGAATTTTTTTGTTGAATTCATTGGTCTCATTTTTTCAATAACTGTAACAGATTTTTTTACATCCCCGAAAGATGGATTTTTGTCTGATGGCTAGTGATTATTTTGAAGATTTACGTAATCTGAAATTAACTTTAATCTGGATTTAAAATAATGATAAGCAATCAACAATAGACAACAAATATATTATGATCTATTTTTTCACCTTGGCGCACAGCTACATCGAATAAAATACATTCTAAGAGTTTTTCGTCGGCCTTTGAAACAATCAATTGGAACTAAACTTTTTCACAATGGTAGTTGGATGGACCCTTAAACATAGATATTTGGCAGGTCTGCATTTCATACAGATTTCAGTGATATTTAATTAGCTTAGACTAAAAATGTAACCTACGGAAACTTTTTCACAGGTTTAATTATTTCAAGATATATATATACTTACTATATGATGTGAGCTTCCTCACTGTGTTGAAGACCGTATGGTGACCCCTAGATGCTTTGTTTTAGGTCGTTTTAACCTGGATATGGGATGTTGTCGCCTTGACATTTACCCCATTTCCTTTCTTTTTCATGTGTAAGAACAAAGGAAGTAATCCGATTTTTACTTTAGTCTGGATTCAATAATCATAAATATATAAAAATATATTAGGTTCGATTATATCACCTTGAGGAACACCTACATCGAATCAAATACATTTGTACATTCTAGTGGTGTTATCGCAGCCTTAAAGACAGCCAATTGGAATAAAAAATTTTCCTCAATGGTCCTTAGATGGGCTCTTCATTTAAGCAATGATTTTTGACAGGTTTCCAAAGATTGCTGACATTATCTTTAGTCTGAATTCAAAATCATTATCACCAGTGAACTTAAAAACAATGTAGACAAAAATATATTTGCCTTGCCACACACCTACATCAAATAAATATATTCTAAGGGTTTTATCGTCGGCCTTTCAAACAAAATATTGAAACAAAACTTGTTGACAATGGTCCTTAGATGGGCCCTTCAACATAGGGATTTGGCAGGCCACATTTCACCAAATATAACTGTGAAACGAGAGCTTAGATTAAAACGCTGCACGACATTTGAGCCAAAATAAATCAACTTTTGAGCCCAAATTAAAATCCACATTTGAGCAAAATGAGAGCAAAATGAAACTCTTCATTTGGGTAAGTATTTCCTGTGAATTGTTAAACGGAAAATAAATATTGCTGTTTTACTACAATGAAAAGGTTAAATTCAGCTTCTCTGTAATTGCCAAACAGAAAAATAACACTGGAAACTAAGTAACAAACAATATCAAAATATCAAACATTGATATTTTCATTTCTGAATAGTATATTGATTGTAATGAATATGAATGTAACAATCTCCCCGTGGTAGAGATGTATGCTCTTTATTTTTCTTAGATATAGTGTACATGTACATGAGATAATATCTCATGTGTACACTTTGTTCAATTACTATTATCTAAATTTTTGTATATTCTAAATCAAAGGATTAACTCCCACCATCGTAGTTTTGTCCTTAGCAATATTTGATATTACTGATTATTCGGATTTCGTTTGGTTTTCATTTTTTGAAATTATGGATTTCCTTTGTTTGAGTTCTACTACTGCTGATGAGGAATACATTTCCGAAATGGCCATATAGCTCATTAAAATTATTGCAGTTGAAGTTAACATGTGTGTTATGGTCTCATGTTCATTTACTCCAAATCCTTTCGTAAACTTTAAAAGGAGCACATTTGTTGTTGTTAAACAGAAAATTAAGTTCGTTTGTATGTATCTAAAATAAAAGCCATGCCATCCTTTTGCATCCGTCGTTTGGCTTCACTTACTCATAATGATATTGGTATGAATGTTATTCTACGCTCAGTTAAAACTCAGGTACATTGGCTGAAATGTGAAAAACATTTTTGCTCAAATGATGAAGCTTTATTTTCAAATATTGGTACAATGTCGTGCAGCCGTTTAAAATTGTAACCTATGGAAACTCATTCAAAGGTTTTATTTTGTCTGGTAATTATTTTAAGATATAAGCAAAAACGAAGTACTTTTAGTAATCTGATTTTAACTTAAGTATAGATTCAATTATCAAAAATATACAAACAAATATATTAGTTTCGATTATATCACCTTGAGGAACACCTACATGGAATTCTACATTCTAAGGGCTTTATCGCCAGTCTTCAAAGCAACCAGTTGGAATCGATTACTACAGGGCTCGTGGTTAGATGGGACCCTTTTAAATTATCCCTTCAGGGAATAAAAAGTTTATATGTAAAGATATGGGTGGTATTTTCATGTGAGAACTATGTAGGAATTCTTGCATGAATGTATGTTTTGCTGATTGTGACCTTTATTGAATGGTTGATGAATTTGTCTATCTAGAAAAAATTGTAACATTGCCATAACAAGATTAGCTTCGTTACCCATTGAATTACCCATAGCATTCTTTATATAGAGTCCCCTCTGTAACAGTCAACAACTTTTTTAAACACATCCGCGATACCTCTTCAACAACCAAATTACCCTAGATCATTATGCTTCATTTGACATTTACCCTGATAGCATTTACTAGTCAGCCAATAAAGAATTTCTTTTTCATGTGGTATGAGTAAAACAACTTTCTTGAAAGAAATTAAGAAGCAGATTTATTTTTAGACAATGCCATGATTCAAGATTATTTGTATATCTCATTAAAAATATTAAACAAGTTTGTTAATGTCAGCGGCACTTTTTGTTAGTCCCGGTCCTCCGTTCCGTCGTTTCTCTGTCAACAATTCCTGAAAACCTAGGAGAGCCCTACGTTGGTAAACAGACTTTCAAGTGGTCTAAAACAAGATCAGACTCTGCCATTTTTTCTTCCATGTATATTGAAGTGAATTTTGCAGATGTTATTGTGTCAAACGAGTTCTGTTTCTCTCTTCTTTCGGCATCAAACTTGTTGCGTTTTTAAGTTGTGACGGAATGTGATAGCCGATCCTTATCTTTTAACTTCAATATATCAAGTATGTCCAACAAGGTTGCAACGTCCCTTTGGGCGTTATGGGTGTCAAATTCCCCACCACATACATGTTCAAATACAGTTGATTGTTTATAGTTGGTTAGACCTGGAAATTGTTTCTTGAACAATGATAAAGTATCCACAAATCCTTCCAAAGCTGTTCTCAGCTCCACGTAGCATTAGAATGGCTTAACGTTAGAGAGCAATCTTCTTGAGTCGAAAAGTTTTCCGTTATACAAAACTTAGATTACAGGTTTGAATTGGCCAATCCATAGAACAAAGTTTAGGGTGCATAGCCCTAATCGGATGTCAATTATGGAACAGTAAACCACCTTCATTTGTGAGTCTAGTCACCATACTACTTTGTTTTGAAATTGATTTGGTTGGTTGAATGTAACTATTGTATGTATCAGTTTTGTTCTTACACGCTATTTTCAAAATATTACAGTTTTCTTGCAGTGAACTCGTTTCAAGATCAAAGGTTATGAACGCACCGTCAAAATTTGAAACTGTGTGTAATGTTGGTCTGTATCGAATAGGAGGTATGTTACTGGTTCCCGATATAAGTCTCAGTCCTATGTCGGTCTGATATGTGGCCCCTTCAATATTTTACAAAAGGATATGGAGTAATTGAACATGAGACCATAACACATGACACAAGTCACTCTTGTTTAGCAAGCGTTTGTTTCTTCACCTTATTTATTTCCGCCCTTCTTTTCTTTACGAATGGCTGCTGTTTGTACGTCAGGTGTCTTTTTCTCTCTTTGGTCAAACTTTCACTGTGTTTCTCAGTAATTTTATTCGGCGAAAGGCCATCATCTATGTGCAGATCGGAAATATAGCGAGGCCCGATGTTTTTATCTGCGACAGTAGCTGCATGTCTGTTCTTCAGACTCTCACTCGTACTGTAACATAGTCGCCCGTGATGACAACATCGAATTTAATGACTGAACGTCTTTCGTTGATAGACATGGGGCAAGCTTATGGACATTGTCTGCCATTAGTTCGAAAATAATTTTCAAAACATCAAACAATTCATTTCCAGACAGTGATGTCCACCGGGTAAGGACTGGTAAACGTGCTCTTCGATTTCTTCTTTGCACCAATCTCCAGTTTTCGTTCTGTCCAAACGCGTGAAGAACAATTGCCTTTAAGGTAGAATTAAGCTTTTCCGGTTTATCTTTGTTTTGCTTGGTAGGAAAAGCATTTTTGGCGGTTTGTATAGCTCCATTTTCAACTGGATGTCCAAGACGGTCTCTTACCTGCGAGAGTGTAGCCGAATCATCGTCCATTACAAGTACTCCCACGCGGACACCAGTAATATCTTCCAACGACTTTAGTAATTCCGCCCCAGTATGGGCCTTTTTGGCGATTTGTCCCACTCTTTGCACATTCATGACCTTTTGGTTCTTTGTTCATTTTTTCGGCTGTAGGACATGCATGTTCTACAGTGATCAGGACATACTTTGAAGCTTAGAACTTTCCCTGTGTGCTGTTCCATTACAGTTCATACGCAGGAGTTACTGCTGTACGACCTTTTCTCAACACATATCGTATTTGGTAATTAACTCTAAGTTTTCATCTTGATCAAATTCATTCCTATATAAAATAAAGAAATAAATAAGTTTACATGCATATGATGTGAAGAAAAAATAGCGAGAACACTAAATGAGGTCAAATTATTTTCATTTTTTTTTTTTTTTTGCCTAAAATAGAATCTATCTGAACACACATTTCTCGGAGACATACCTTTTCAGCTTGATCTGACCTATATGCAAGTTCAATTTACACCTGAATGTAACCTCAGCAACTTTGGGACAGTAGTTCCGCATACGGGCGAAATTAAATTTCTGTTACCATGACAATTGTGTATCAAAGCTGAGCACGTTGGGAAATTTAAGAAGAATACGTTGATTTTCTAAGTTTGGATGCAATTTGTGTTTCGATTGTGTGTAAATCGGTGTATACCGAAGCATATATTTCAAAAAGCGTGCATGCGCGTGATTTGTGCTGAAAATGTGCAAAGGTCTACGCATTATACAGCAACTGAACTGCAAAAATTGCATTCAACCATAATATTTACACTCCGTTATATTATTTTAAGCATTTGCGAAGCGTAATGTGTTAAAAATTTTCGGACTTGCATATTTAATATACCCCGCGTATTAATAGCGGTGTATAGGGCTGCACGTGCCACATGTTGAATTTTATTGAAAAAATGAGACTTCATACCGGAAGTTCTATTTAAAAGTCAATCACAATCTCACGTCCTTGTTTTGTCTTTGTTTTTATCTGTTACAGTTTTTGCCATGTCCTTGGACTTCGATTTTTGTAGTCATCGCTTCCCTTGTTCCTTCGGTATTCTATTGACGTTGTTTCATACAAAATAAAAGGAACGTGAAATAAGAAAAATATAAAACACACCTTGTTTTGTCAATTTCCTCCTGACTTGCGTCATTGCTTGACCTCCTTGCAAGATCTATCTAGGGTTTCTGCACTTTACGTTCACGTTTTTTTTTCAGTGTCTACAGTTGCAGTGATTACTGCAGTCGTTGGTACATCTTACTACCAAAAAACCCGTACAAAAAAAAAAAAGAGATAAATATTCATTTGCAAAAACCATAGTAGCTTTGATGAAAGTAGGTAGGCTATCCAACAATGCTCATCCTATAGATGACCCCTTTTCCATCTATTAAACGTTTTGTTCTAGAAGTTTCTTGAACATTAAATATTTTCAATGTTTCCGATGTTTAACGAAATGTTGTGTTTTGCCTACCAACCAACAGTTGACATAGTAGGATACAAAGCTATCATGAAACTTCATCCGTTCAAATTAAAATACATCATGTAGTTTAGGATTTTCGAAATTTTTTTTTTGTAAATTTAAAACTAATTTTACGCTGTTACACGTAATATAAAACGATCGGTATGTGAAACCAAAAGGTTGTCGGAATAAAACAAAAATTCTACATATTGTAGCAATACAGCTATAGTATAATGTTGATATCGGCAAAATATATTAATTAGTAAAAATGCACAATTACGGACCACGAAAAAGTGCCACGCTCATGAAACGAAATAGCATGCATTGTTTCAATAAAAAATGATGACAAACTTTTTAGATGGGAATGATTTCAGGAGAGAATTTAAAATATCTACATACTAAACATTTGAAATATATGACATTTCTTTGTAAAAGTACATTTTAGTCATACTTCTGTATTTACTGCATTTGAACATTGTTCAAATTTTCAGTAATGACGAAAATTGGTTTTTTTAACTTTGTCTGATATTAATAAAAATATCTCAAATATCATATAACTTATAAACTGTAGAATTTGTCTAAAACTTAATCTTTTATCGAAAAGTAGCTTTCAATTTTGAGTCAACCGACTTGACTCATATTTGACAAATTTGGAGAACTATAACACTCAAAAGGTGGTAATATTATCAAATTAATATTTAATTTAGAATTTCAAATTCTATTTTTATGTATTTATTCTAACCCTAACTGGTAAAGAATTTGGAACCTAGATGAGACCACGATTCTCAATTCATTATTTAGAAAAATTAGTTCCAAAACGATACCCTTAAAATTAAGTCTGCTCAGTTTTGAATCAGTAAAATGTAATGTAAGAGAACAGCACAAACAGACGTACAACTCCTACCTTTCGGGAAATTAAAATAATTAGACAATGTTAAATTATAATATTTTATGTTACCTATAGCTGCTTTTGTATTAATATCGAAAATTGCAAGATCTGTAAGTATATTTCAATCTTGTATACCTATAATAGTATCTTTTGTATATATATTTACTTAAATACACACATATCTTCCCCAAAAATCTAACATTCTATTTGATCAGTGTTTTGTGAAATCCTTATTTATTTCAGGGATTTTACAAAATCACCGATTTTTCAAATTCATTGTAACATATAAATTGGAGAAGACATAAGTCAGTTGTGTCCATTTGTCTTTATTTTTACAATAAAATAATAATAATAAGACGTAAGAATCAACTTCAAAGGCGGATGATCATCGAAAGAGTTCAACGTGGTAGGAAGGTTGTATTACAGGGTAACCCGATTAAAATCTTGATCGTTACAATGTTGAATTATTGAATTTCGTTAAAGAATATAATTTGTTCAACTTGTTTTTCCATAGGTTTATTTCTCCTCTAAAATTTCTTGCAATATTTACAAAAATGAATACGTTTTGACTAGTACGTAAAATATAATATCAACATGTGATGATTGGCTTCCTTTTAACGTCCAATCAGACAATATTTCACTTGCATAAGGGTACCTTAATAATTCATGCTTTAACTTTAGGTTCAATTGTTGCTACCAGTAAATACATTCGGATCATGAATATGTCTAACGGTTAGGATTCCAGTAGATGTTTTCAATTCTAACAAGATTTTGGATTTTTAAATTTGTGTTGCAGTTGTCACATAAGATGCTTACGATACTGATTTCAGTAAATCTTTTTGCGCTCTTTGTTGACGCATTAAAAATTGGTGAATTCTGTACATTCAAGAATCTGCAGATTTTAGGTACATCTACCTCTGGAGAATTATTGGTGAGATCAGATATCGAATGTGCAACAATATGCACACAATATTCTACCTGTCAATATGCTTTGTATAAGCAAAATTCTAAGAAATGTATTTTATACAAGGACGATTCCCAGTTCCAACAGAAAACAAATGATGATACTGTTCTGAATAAAGGTATGTTTTATAACGCCAAGTTTTCTTACATTCGACTTGATGAGTGCCCTGTGTTTGTCTATATGTTGTAGTTGTCCACTAGCTTAAGACACTAGTGCTTTTGTCGGGCAAAGGATGATAGTGATTGTAAGAGGGCTTTGCCAGTTTAATTGATGTTTGTTGACAATCCCGCACCTATGACCAAGAAAGACATGGATGTAGCGTTGCTCGACAATTAGCAAAGAATTCCGCTTAAACCGGTGCTAGGGGCCGTCTTTAACTTACTATGACAAAGCTCATTGTTGAAGGCCGCAAGGTGACTTCAAGATGAAGAACAACAATAAAAGCGTTGTTCCTTTGCTTGTTTTTTACCATGTATTTCTGGAAACTTTGTCTCATGTGCATTTACTCCATATCCTTTTATTCACCATGTATTGATTGTCTGAGTGAATTAAATTGTGTTGTTCCAAAATATCAGAGTAGTAGACTCCATTTATTACAAATTTACTGGTATTACCCATTGGATTCCGCTTCCAAACTCAATTAAAGAATCATGACTTTAAAAATTGAATTTCTAAACGATATTTTAAAGTACAACTAGAATTATTTTTATGCCATGTTGATCCAATTTAATTCAACATCTATCAAACTAAATTTATGGAGGCTCACTCCTTATGTTGTTTATATCAAGGATTTCTTGAAACTTATTTCAATTAATTAGGCGTTGTGGACTTAATGAAATGGTAAAAAGAAATAGATAGGTCCGTGAGCTTTTAACGGAGATATACATTAAAAATTTGGCGGGAAATGGATTTCTCTAGATTTTCCCTTAGTTTAACATTAGGACTTTTTTTTTGTCTAAAGCTAGGAAGTTATATCAAGGATTTTATGAAACCTTGTCAGGTGTCTTAATTTGACCTACAGAAGACTTTCATGAAATAAAAAATGGGGGTCCATGTGCAAAATTCTTTAAGCCTGTGAACTGGAGAAAACCAGAAGAGTTCCGAAATCTGACACAAATTCAAAAATGTGATGAGTGAGCCACCTTAAGTAAATATCAGACAAGGATCACATTGGAAAAATAGGCGTTAAACCCTTTCGTGGGTGATTATTGGAATTATGTCAGATTACTTTGTCTATTTTATCCTTTGAGGTATAGCTGATATTTATTCTTATTTGTTTTATATACTTTTTATTGCACTGACAATAATGATATCATCCCAAATTAAATTTTACCTTTCAAGTTAAAATGAAATTAAAATTAATAATTTTGTTCAGATCTGAAAGAGCTATGTATTTAGATTAAATTAGTTAAATAATTTAAAGATCAATCACCTTTGATCAGTGGTTTATTTTTATATATATGACTTTCATTGTTTTATAACTGCATTTTCTCTGGCCTTAGAATTTATGTCGAAATAAATAGGATTTCCAAATTACCTTTTAAATGTGTTTTGGCGTTTGCACAAAACACTTCACAAACCTGATTGAATAGCTGAAAATATAATATTCCAACTCAAACGATTACAGTAAACACTTACAATGTCCGAAAATCACAATCACATGCCGCAATCTATCAGGGAATGGCATTATAATAACAGCAATAAAAGGACAAAAGACAAACCAAAATAACGATAGGAACTCAGGACATTCGGACTTGGTTTCGACAAAAGTTAGTAACTGGAAAGGTTAAACCGGCTTTAAATGTTCTATTTAGCTCACCTGACCGAAAGGGTCAGTGTAAGCTATTGCCATCACTTGGCATCCGTCGTCCGGCGCCCGTCGTCCGTCGTCTGTTAACTTTTCATATTTTCATCTTCTCCTCTGAAACCACTGAAGCAAATTCAACCAAACTTGACATGAATGATGTATAGAATGTCCTTTACAAAGATTGCTCATTTCGTTCCAATTCGATAAAAACATGGGTGCCAGCGCGGAACTTAAGTTTAACATAGGACCCTATGGGAAAAATTACATTTTCATCTCCTCTGAAACCACTGATACAAATTCAACCAAACTTCATAGAAATGATGTACTAAGTGTCCTGCCCAAAGATTGCTCATTTCGTTCCCATCCGATAAAAAACATGGCCGCCAGTGCGGAACTTCGGTTTAACATTGGACCCTATGGGGAAAATCACATTTTCATCTTCTCCTCTAAAACCACTTAAGCAAATTGAACCAAACCTCATAGAAATGATTTACTACAGGTCCTTTACAAAGAATGCTCATTTAGTTCCCATCCGATAAAAAACATGACCGCCAGTGCGGAACTTAGGTTTAACATTGGACCCTATGGGAAAAATCACATTTTCATCTTCTCCTCTGAAAGCACTGAAGCAAATTCAACCAAACATCATAGAAATGATGTACTACAGGTCCTTTACAAAGATTGCTCATTTCGTTCCCATCCGATAAAAAACATGGCCGCCAGTGCGGAACTTAGGTTTAACATTGGACCATATGGGAAAAATCACATTTTCATCTTCTCCTCTGAAACCACTGAAGCAAATTCAACTAAACTTTTCAGGAATGATGTACTCAAGGTCTTTAACAAAGATTGCTCATTTTGTTCCGATCCTATAAAAACATTGCCACTGGCACCAAGCAATGATTAACAATGGACCTTATGGGAAAAATCATATTTTAATCTTCTTGTCTGAAACCACTGAAGCAAATTCAATCAAACTTTACAGGAATGATGTACTAAAGATCCTTAAGAAAGATTGCTAATTTCGTTCTGATCCGATAAAAAACATGGCTGCCAGCGCAGAACTTAGGTTTAACATTGGACACTATGGGAAAAATCACATTTTCATTTTCTCCTCTGAACCACTGAAGCAAATTCAACCAACCTTTACAGGAATGATGTACTAAAGGTCCTTAACAAAGATTGGTCATTTCATTCTCGTCCGATGAAAAACATTGCAGTAAGAACGTAACATAGTTTAACATTGGACCCTATCGGAAAATCACATTTTCATCTTCTCCTGTGAAACCACTGAAGCAATTTCAATCAAACTTTACAGGAATGATTAACGAAAGGTCCTTTACAAAGATTGCTTATTTAGTTTCGTTTCAATACAAATCATGGCCGCAAGCATGCAACATAGTTTAACATTGAACACTATGGGGAATTCACATTTTCATCTTCTCCTCTGAAAACACTGAAGAAAAGTCAACCAATAAGCAAGTTGTACTTAATGTGCAGAAGGTCCTTTGCAAAAATTACTCATTTCAATAGATGCCAATGGATGACATAGCTATACATTAAACCCCATTGTTATAAAACATAATTTTTGGTCATGTATGGCATAGTAGCATTTTGTCAGGTGAGCGATACAGGCTCAGTCTCTGAGCCTCTAGTTTATTTTTAACTTAATTAACTGTAACTTCGGTACTTTGTTATTAGATAGAGAGTTTCAAAAAGAAATAAATATATATAAATAGATCTAGGTAGTGGACATTTTAAAGGTTACCTAGATATATCTTCGTAGATGTTTGTGTAGTTACTGCAAACTGTAAGAAAAAAATAGTTTGAATACTGGTACTTGTAGAATTTGAAAAAAAATGTATTTGAAGTCATCTCTATTAGTACAATACGAATCAAATAGAACAATTTTCAAGTTCTGTTCTGATTTAGAATTTATTGTACTTGTTGAAATAGCAATTTTCGTTCATCTGATTTAAGTCTTGGTGCATGTGCTAACCCTTAAATACTCGTATAAGAGATACAATTAATATCTTTGTTCTACGTTCAATTTCTCTGTTATGTATTATTTGGACACTAGCTCTGAACTTTATAAATACAAAGGTATCTATCATTTAAGGACATAACCTTTTGATGTAGGAAAGTAAAAACCTCTGGATGAACAAAAAATAATCCTGAAATTAATCACTGTAAAGAAAAATAGTTAACTAATGAAAATGTATTTCTCAAGTAAAATCCTACATCAGCATGTTTACAATTTGCTTCGTAACTGATGTAGCACAACACATTTTTAGGCCTCCAAAATTAGCTGAAAAATCAAGCTAACCAAACACTTCATGCCCATCATATTAGTATATATTTTACAGGTGTCGAAACACATTTTTGTGTAAGACTTAAGTTATTTCAGGATGTGGTGTACAGTGGCGTGAAAATGTTACATCTACCTACAGAGTGGTCACGTCGCCATCTAAAAACTGGGACGATGCACAGGTACGTATTATCTAAGTACTGTATAAATCTTTTTACAATGTATAATATGTCAAGAATAATTTGTAGTAATTGTTTATACTTCGAACTTTTTGGGGTTTAAGGAATATTAATATTACTAATTTTTTTATTAAGCTTTCACATTTCTTGACTGGTACATTTTGGAAACATTTTCGCCTATCTTGTGAGACTTGTTGAACTTCTTCTAAAATTTTTCCAGAATATAGTCCTGTTTCAATTTGATCATTGGAGGAACAAATTAACAAACCGTTCTTGTGAAATATTTTTTAAATGTATGGATAATAGGACACCTTGTTATGATTCATTAAATCTAAATTCGCGTTTTAAGTATTCAGATTTTTAAAACGAGGCATGGTTTAAAATTAGATTACTTTTAAAATGGTAAATATTTTTATTACTATTATTTAGATTACATTTAAAGTGTTCTCTGATCGTAGGGGGTAAATATTTTCACCGATTCCTAAATCACATGTATCATATTGAATGGTGTGCATATATTAATGATTAACAAACAATACAGTTTTAAATTCAGTAGTACTTCCGAAAGCATGAAAATTTGGTGTCATATTGTACATATCTACAAAAAGGGACTTTTCAAATAGAGATTCTTATTGGAGAATTACTTAAGTTTCTTCTATAAGAAAACTCTTCACTACCATTTTGAATAGGGGATTAGCCAAATTCGCTGATTTTTGTCGACTAATACTTAAATTCTATTCAGAGACAAGAAAAATATGCAAACCACAGAAGTTGTATTTTTCCTTCATGTACTAATACCCACTTCACATACACAAATTTTTCTTACGAATCCTTAAGTATCTTTAAAATTTACAAGATTCGTAAAACGAACACGAATACTTGTGAATTAAACACATTTACAAGTGAAATGCGATTTCTTTACGATGATTTGCAAGTATGAACGACGACCTAACGATTTTCTAAGATTGAAATCGATGCAATTACGATATATGGTGGTTGGTTATAATACCATAGTGCTTGTATATAATTTTTATACCAGTATTCGGATTACTACTGGACCTTTTTAGCTCACCTAACCCAAAGGGTCAGTGTGAGCTATTGCCATCACTTGGCGTCCGTCGTCCGTCCGTCCGTCCGTCAATCCGTCTGTTAACTTTTCACATTTTCATCTTCTCCTCTTTAACCACTGAAGCAAATTCAACCAAACTTTACAGGAATGATAGAAAAAAGAAGGGAAACGGGGAATGTGTCAAAGAGACAACGACCCAAAGGGGAGCAACAACAACTCAAAGCCAGCATAAGATCTTCAATTAACGGTGAGAAAACCCCACACCCAACGGCAGGTCGGAGTCGGCCCCTGAATAAAGAGTAATCAAGTTCTGCGAAATAAACATCATCCTAGACTCCTATAGACATAAAGTAAACTAACTAGAAAAAAGACAAGACACACAAAGGCTTAATAAATTTCCTGGCTTAGGACAGGCGCAAACCTGCTGCGGCGGGTTTAAACTAGTTTTATTGGGCCCAAACCTTCCCCCTATAGCCAATGTGATTAATAAAAAAGCAATCGTAACACAGTAAAATTCAGTTGGCAACAGGACTGAGTCAATTGTGAAAAATGAAACTGAAAGAACTAAATATACGGACATAAACATGAAATCACAAGAGACTACTAGCAGTTAACTGACATGCCAGCTCCAGACCCATTACCAACTGACAAAGTAAGTTATGTACCCTTAGTATACAGCTTTCACCAACATCCCTTCCTGTGAGGAGTTTAGCATAATGATTTCATACATATACCGGAATACATACCCGTGTCCATGCAATACAGATTTTAGAAATTTAGAATGTGTTTAGTTGAAATGCAAAGGCCCTATCTAAAAATCAATGTTAATACCAAAGAAGGCCATACGTAATGACTTGACGACAATACCGTAATTATAACCCTTATGAATTAGACGATTTAAAGGTTTTATAAGTTTGTTAGGCGAGTTTACGTATTTTTTACTCTTATATAAAACATTACCGTAAAATAAGGGATGTGAAATACCAGCCTTGATTAGATGTTTACAGGTTGCATTGTATTTTATGAACTAAGTCTTTGTATCGATGATAAAATTTAGTAAAGGTTTTAACTAGTTTGTGATAACGAAAACCTTGATGTAATAGTTTTTCAGTTATGAAAAGATTCCGTTCATTAAAATCGCAAACGTTATTACATACTCGAGCAAATCGAACAAGTTGAGATATGTAAACACCATATGATGGCGCTAATGGAACATCGCCATCCAGAAATGGATAATTAACTATGGGAAAAGAAAAATCGTCCCTTTTATCATAAATTTTAGTATCTAATTTACCATTCGTTATATCAGAATTGATGTCTAAGAACGGACAAAGATGATTATCAGAATTGGCTTTATTCAAAGTAAGTTCATTAGGGTAGATGTCCTTATAATACGTATTGAAGTCGTCATTATTTAAAGTTAGAATATCATCCAAATACCGGAAAGTGTTGTTAAACTTTTCAATTAAATGCTGTTTAGATGGGTCTTTGCTGATGTTGGTCATAAACTGAGATTCGTAGCAGTACAAAAAGACGTCCGCTATAAGTGGTGCACAATTGGTACCCATAGGAATTCCTATGACCTGGCGATAAATACAGTTACCGAAACGAATGAATATATTGTCAAGTAAAAATTCATATGCTGAAATCATATCAAAACAAGTCCAATTAGTTGAATTCTTTTGTTTTGTATTACTAAAATGTGTTTTAAAGGAATTAGAACATATATATTCACAATCGGATTTTTTGAATGCCCATTGAATAGGACGTCTGAATTTTTCCTTTATAAGATTATGTGGAGGGTATAGAAATCAAAGCTTTCAAGGGATTCAAAAGGGGCATTATAAGCATTCAATTTATCGAGAACTTCCAATGAATTTTTTACACTCCAAAAATGATTGACACGGTCACCACTTTTTTCATATACTTTGTTACAGAAATTTGTAACCAGGTTTTTAATAGCAGTCAATGTATTAGTGAGTATAATAGAAACTTTAGTTGTAGAACAGTGACTAGATGACAAAATGAATCTAGATTTATATGGCGTTTTTTGTGGAGTTTAGGAACACAGTACATAATTGGAACTGTTTTACTATCAGGTTTAGCCTGTAAAGATGTGGCTGTTAGAGAATGAATGTTTGTAATTTCACTTTCTGTTAATTGAAAAGTATGTGAACTGGTATTCTGGTAATGATGTATGGAAGGTCTTTTACAAAGATTGCTCATTTTGTTCCGATCCGATAAAAAACATGGCCGCCAGCCCGGAACTTAGGTTTAACATTGGACCCTATGGGAAAAATCACATTTTCATCTTCTGCTCTGAAAAGGCTGAAGCCAATTGAACCAAACTTTAGAGGAATAATGTACTTAAGGTCCTTAACAAAGAAGCCTCATTTCGTTCCGATCCAACGAAAAACATGGCCGCCAGCACGGAACATGGTTTAACATATGACTTTATGGGAAAATCACATTTTCATCTACTCCTCTGAAACCACTGAAGCAAATTCAACCAAACTTAATAGGAATGATGTATGGAAAGTCCTTTACAAAGGGTGCTCATTTTCTTTTGATCCGATAAAAAACATGGCCGCCAGCGCAGAACCTAGGTTTAACATTGGACCCTATGGGAAAAAATCATGCTTTCATCTTCTGCTCTGAAACTGCTGAAGCAAATTGAACCAAACTTTACAGGAATGATGTACTAAAGGTCCTTAACAAAGATTGCTCATTTCATTCCGATCCGATGAAAAACATGGCGGCCAGCACGGAACATGTTTTAACATAGGACCCTATGGGAAAATCACATTTCATCTACTCCTCTGAAATAACAGAAGCAAATTCAATCAAACTTTACAGGAATGATGTATGGAAGGTCCTTTACAAAAATTGCTCATTTCGTTCCAATCCGAAAAAAAAAACATGGCCGCCAGTGCGGAACTTAAGTTGAACATTGGACCCTATGGGAAAAATCATATTTTCATCTTCTGCTCTGAAACGGCTAAAGCCAATTGAACCAAACTAACCTTTACAGGAGTGATGTATGGAAGGTCCTTTACAAAGGTTGCTCATTTTGTTTTGATCCGATAAAAAACATGGCTGCCAGCGCAGAACTTAGGTTTAGCATTGGACCCTATGGGAAAAATCATATTGTCATCTTCTGCTCTGAAACGGCTGAAGCCAATTGAACCAAACTTTACAGGAATGATGACCTAAAGGTCCTTAACAAAGATTGCTCATTTCATTCCGATCCGATTAAAAACATGGCGGGAAGCAGGGAACATGGTTTTAACATAGGACCCTATTGGAAAATCACATTTTCATCTTCTTCTCTAAAATAACTGAAGTAAATTCAAACAAACTTTACAGGAATGGTGTATGGAAGGTCCTTTACAACGATTGCTCATTTCGTTCAGATCCAATTAAAAAAACATGGCCGCAAGTTAGGAACTTAGGTTTAACATTGGACCCTATGGGAAAAATCACATTTTCATCTTTACCTTTGAAACTGCAGAAGCAAATTCAGCCAAAATTTACAGGAAGGATGAATAGAAGGTCCTTATCAAAGATTGCTCATTTCTTTACAATCCGTTAAAAACATGACTGCCAGCACAGAACATAGTTTATCATTGGACCCTATGGGAAATCCCATTTTCATCTACTCTTCATTTCAATCCGACAAAAACATTGCCTGAAGTGCAGAACATAGTTTAACATTGGAGCCCAGTATGAGAAAACTATCCTTTTCATCATCTTCTCTCAGAACAATTAAAGCAAATTATACTAAATGTATAGAAGGTCCTTTGCAAAAATTACTCATTTCAGTAGGATAAGACAAAACACATGGGTGCTAATTGAGAACATACCTAAACACTATACCCCGTTGGTAAAAAACATGATCATTTTTGGTCATGCATGGCATAGAAGCGTTTTGTCAGGTGAGCGATACAGGCTCAGTCTCGGAGCCTCTAGTTATATAAACTGAAATATATTCTGGTCTGCACAAATTTTCTTTTAGTAAATTTTAGCCTGAACATACATGTAAGTTGCTAAATCTACTTCCGTTGCTATGTTATATACACATCGCGCCTTAAGTCACACTGTAGACGTCGATGGTGCTCCAGACAGTGAAGGGACAATTAAAGAAGAAAGAGAGAAAGATATTTCCGAATGTGGGGGAGTCAGATGTGGATGCATGCGAACGACTACGAATCGATCATTTGTAATACCCCCTTCACATACACGAATGTTTCTTTCGAATCCTTACGAATGATCGATTCCTAGTCGTTCGCATGCATCCGTATTCAACTCTCCGACATTCGTAAATAACTCGTAGACATTCTTAGATATTCGTGTAGATTCGTGTTAGGACATGACAATTTTTTGAAATGTAAAAAATTTTACACGAATGTCCACGAATCTTTATCGATTATTTTATCCGTAAAGTGCTCGCAAGTCAATCTTAACAATACGCAAGTCATCGCAAATCGATCGGAAAAACTCGTAAAGCATTCGCAATAAATCGATGACAATATGGTTCCAAAAATGTTTTGCGGTTTATTTACGAATAATTGCGAGTAGTTTGCGGTAGTTTTGCAATTGATTTACATATAAACACGCAATGACGCGATCATTTTACAAATTTATACGAATACTTTGAGAGTTCTTTCCCAATAAATGGCAGTATTTCACGACTTATAACGAAATGGTAATAAGATTTGGTCGGCATGCCAGTCTGAGCTGTATCACCCGTTTAAAAGTAGGATGGAAACGTTATGGTGATGCCAATGTTCTCTTTTTTCCCTGTGGCTGTGGAAGAACAAGTCGAGGAATGTTTTGTACAAAATAAAGTTTATTTTATGGTAGGACATTACTCGTCTCCTTAAATGTGCAATTTAAGACTTTACGATGTTATATAGTCTGAAATTTATAGAAGTAAATGTTACACCCCAAAAAATTGTTGCCTTGTGTGAAACAAATGTTATTAAATTACAGATATTCGTAAAGACTTGTTAAGTTTTCGTAAATATTTCGTTTATTATCCGCAAAATGTAGAATTATATCGCAATGATTCGTGTTGGTCTCGCAAGAATGATTAGATAACTCGTAGGCATTCGTATGTCGCTCGCATTTATTCGTAACGATTCGTAAATTTTTATCGTAACTGCATCGCCTTCAATCTTAGTAATTCGTTAAGTGGTTGTTCATACTCGCAAGTCATCGTAAATAAATAAATCACAATTCACTCGTAAATGTGTTTTACTCGCAATCATTCGTGTTAGTTTTATGAATCTTGTAAATTTTTAAGTAAGTCAGAAAATTCGTGTATGTGAAGAGGGCATAACAAATATTTGTTTATATGAAGGGGTTTAATTGTTATCACTCGAAAAGAAAATGGTTTGTATTAACTTTCAGGTGTCTTATAAAAAAAACAGGAGATTCTTACTATACCGCTGCACCTGATCTCTTCCATGGTTTCATTTTGGTCTGTGCTGTTCTGTTCATCTGTGTTTTTGTAATCATTTTCTTTTCTGTGGCGTATTTGTTTGATGTCTTTGTTTGGTTTGTATTTCCGACGTTGTCATTGACTTTCAATTATTCGTTATTCGACTGACGGTTCGGTTCTCAATTAATTTTCAAAAAAAGTTTGATTCAGATTAAACACTGTGTCTTTGATATGCTCCTAGGCTATGCTCTTTGCTTCTTTCTTTTCAGCATTGTAAGACTATCAATCTTTTCAAAACGACCGCTACAACAGGTCGTCAGAATTCCTGAGAACTTCAAGGGAAAAAAGGCATAGTATACAGGTTCTAGTCTCATAAATCAATTCAAAAAGGTACAGCCAAGAGAAACTAGATGGACATGTCAAAATGAACTCCTTGCGGAGTCAGACCTAGACCTGGTGACAGAGTAAGCGTCTTCTTCAATTCATGCATCAACATTTGTTCAATTTTTTTTACAAACATATTGCCCGAGGATAAAAATGTTAGGAAGATTAAAAAACACACCAGGTAAAAAATTATCACATGAAGAAAATAATCATTGCAACACCACGGGTGTTAATTTTCAAGATCAGCCAAGTTCGGCCTCAGCGGGATTTAGTTTTAGACATAATCGCCTGTTGCTTATATTGTCACACGTTGTAGAGCTTACAAAGCTTGCTTTAAGTTTCTTGTCTTTGCAGCTCTGTCTCTGTAAACAAAACTCAGCAACAAATACCCGGGTTTCTTGAAAGAGTAAATTTCTGTTTTTCAGCTAAATTGAATTTTGAAATGACTTATTTGTAAAGTGTTTATTTATTTCACAAAATCCTAAATTATTTAGATTATGATTCACAAATTAAAAAGTGATTGTGATCTTATTATTAATATATGGATTGCTTTGTAAGTAACTGTTTATATATTGTACTCGAACCTACCTGCTTTGTGTATATTTTTTTCATTTTGTCACTTTGTTCGACTAATCATTGTCAGTGGCGGATTAAGGGGGGGGGGTCCGGCCCCCAAGGTTGGAAAATATTTAAAATTCCTAGGGGNGGTTCCGCCCCCGCCCCCCCCCCCTTTTTGAAAACTTATGTGGTCCTCCTCCCCTTAGCAGGAAGTCTGGATCCGCCACTGATTGTTGTGTTAATTTTTTGAACAAGATAAACTGTATGGATTTATTAACCTTGTCTTTTCTATTAGCCTTTGAACGTATTTTGGTTCATGGTCTTCCAAATTTAAGAGACATAAATTGTCGAAATGGTCATTATAGCTAAAAACCGAAGTCACTGTAGATTAAGTTACTATAGCTAGAATCTAACATTTTTGTTTGGTTAAAGGTTTAAAACTTTTTAGGGACATGTGAAAATATAGTTAATATATCATGTCCACATTACAAATAAAGATTGATAAAGAAATGTTGGAATATTTTCCATTACCAAATGAATTGAAGTCTTTTGCTTTTGATTGCTTTAGAGTAGAGTAAGTCTGAAATTTGCTGCATTTCTAAGCAATATTTTGCAACGGAAAATTATGTTATTAATGATATCATTTGACATGTTGTGTGAAATAGAAGCTAAAATGAATTTCTGTCTTTTTCCATATTGATCAATGTATTTTCGTTTTAAATTGCAAGTTAAAAAATCAAACTATTAACACTGTAACATCACTACTGTAATTATATCTTGTGTACTGACTAAGTGAGTATCACTCAGGGAACAACCTTTTTAATAAACATCTACAAATTATATCAATGATGTAGCCCATTTAAACATGCCTTTATTTTAAATGTTTGTTTTTATTTCTTTTAGGCTCATTGTCATCAATTAGGTGGAAAACTTGCGGAAATTGAAACAAAGGAAGAAGCCATTTGTCTCCGGAAGAAAGCAAAAAACTCTGGATATAGTATGTGTTCAGGCACATATTCTTAACCAAGCACATTTTGTCACTGACAAAATTTGTGCGGGGTGATAATATTTGCCATAACAAAGTCCACAAGTCAAGAAAACTGGTTATGTTTATTATTTTCACACCCATTTACAGAAAGGGTTCTTTCAATAAAGTGTAAACAATCCCAAAAACTTAGTGTATGAATTAAAATATAAATTTGCTGCGATGACACGATTAATATATCGGAATCAATTACAAATATGTATCCTTTTAGCATTTTAAACCAATTGATTAAATTTCAGTAATAACAATTATCCACATATTGTGAGATTTCCCGCGACATTTGTTTTCGCTAATAAAGAGTCGTTTATAACGTCACATTTCACATTAAGCTTCTTTCTTACCTTCCGTTCCAATGACAACCGTTATGTGTTTTCTTTACTTCTAAAATTATTACAAAAAATTTCTCCTAACGTTTACTAGTGAGTTACGGCATTTCTCAATTTCCGATAGTTGAAATGTAGAAATAGCCATAACCCCAGAAGCTAGCATGTTGCATCTCCTAAATGCAAGATGTTGGAGGAAATGTGGTGATGAAGAACACCAATGAAAGCAATGTTCCATTTACCATATACTTACAGCGATTTTGTCACAATGTTCATTTACTCAATATGGTAAATGAAAGGATATCGAGTAAATGTGCATTAGACAAAGTCTCTACAAATACATTATAAAAACAAGCAAAGGAATAACGCTTTTATTGTTGTTCTTCATCTTGAAGTCACCGTGAGGCCTTCAACAATGAGCTTTGCTATTACTAGTACCTCATAGTAAGTTCAAGACGGCCTCTAGCACCGGTTTGAGCGGAATTCTTTGCTAATTGTCGACCAACGCTACATCCATGTCTTCATTGCTCATGGGTGCGGGATTGTCAACAAACATTAAATAAACTGGCAAAGTGCTCTTACAATCAATGTCATCCTTTGCCCGACAAAAGCACTAGTGTCTTAAGCTAGTGGACGATTACAACATAAAGACAAACACAGGGCACTCATCAAGTCGAATGTAAGAAAACTTGGCGTTATAAAATAGTGAGATGTGGGCACTTAAAACAGGTGGTCAGAATTACATTTCCAAATTACAAAATAAATGCCAAAATTTGATAGTATGAAAAGTCTATCCATATGAGAAATTCTCAATATCCCTTTATTCGTTCGTAAACCATATCACCAAAGCGGAATTCTATATTTTGTGAAATGTGGATTGAACTAAGATTGTTTCTGCAGTCAAAGACAGGCATCAAGCATACTGCGAAACCATTAATGCCCCATCTGTCATAAATCGCATTTGGATTCTTAGAAATTCGAAGAATTTACTGAAACATCTTAATCCAGTTCATTTTCTAAAATGCATTCTCTAAAAACATTTGATTTTTCGACATTTTGTGCCACGCTTCCTCATGCTTAACTAAAATCACGTATCAAAGTATCATTCAAAATGCCTTTGCCGATTAAGAAATATTGTTGTTTTATGTTTTTAAATCCACATTTTTTTAAAAACCTATTTAAGGGAGATGGGTACTCCAAATTTTTTCCCATAGATTTTCTTTATTTTCTCAGGAAAGTTTCTTTATTATATTAGCGTTGAAAAAAAAATAAAAAAGGGTGTTACAGTGCTTGTTTAAATAAGTGATATCAAAATAATCGAATATTTCTAATGAATATATAGGGAAAAAAAGGTATTATGTTGTTTTTCTTTAAAAATATTCCATAGAAGTTCTTTCTATTTTAATGATATGTTGTGTTAGCCATTTGAACATTCTTTAAGAAATATAAAGAAAAGTGGGGGTCACCGACTTTGTTTTCTATATAATTTGTTAAATGTGAATTTCTATAGTGATATCTTTATAGAATATTTTTATCAGATTATCTCCCTTTTTCGAATATCCTCTTCCAAACTATTTAATGATCAGATTACCATACCTCATCTAATTAGATAAATACATGACGACCCCGCATCCGTGACAAAAAGGTTGTAAAACAGTGGATACATGGTTGTAGCGTTTTTCAACATTTAGCAAGTGAATTCCGCTCAAACTGGTGCTAGGGGGCGTCTTGAACTTCTATTAGGTAAGAGCGTTTGCTCTTGGAGGCCTTATGGTGACTTCAGGATGAAGAACAATTAAAGCGTTGTTCCATTTGCTTAATCTTACCATATATTTATAAGGATTTAGTTCCATATACATTTAAACCATATACCTTTATTTGTTCATGTAAAATCAAGTCAATGCAGGTCCTTTGCTTTTTTGTGTCACTAATATAATGTTTATTGATATATTACAAATAAAAAATATTTGCATAATTATTTAAAGAACAGACAATACATATAAATAATAAATAAAGTATAACTTATTCAGACCATTTTGACAAGGTACGTTTTTAAATTGCAACTTAACCACCAATTCTCAATGTCACATGACTTGCACAAGCATGTTATTATTGTCGACGTTTATTTTGTACTCAATGAGATAGAAAATTCTCCTACGGAATATTTTGACCATAACCGTTTTAAAAATTGGAGTGCATTTTTTACTAGTTTTTGAATTTATAGTACAATGAGTGGTTTTCCTTAATATAACTTTAGTAATAATTTACAGGTTATTACTGGCTCGGCGGTAAAAAGGAACATACAGGATATTGGCACTGGGCAACAAGTGGGAAGATGTTCAGTTATACTGACTGGGGCGCAGGAAGACCCTCTGATGACCCGCACCGAGTAGCTCTAGATATAATGTACAATGACGGAAGTAATTATCAGTGGAATGATGCATTGAAGCTTCACGAAATTCCTATCATTTGTGAGTTCAGGTAAATACAGCTGCTTTGCTGGTATTTAATGGTGGTCTGAAACGGGTCTCTTATACAATAGATTAAACAAATAAAAAAAGTACAATCACGCGAACGTATCCCGATTTCTCAAATATCGCGCTTAGTCACATTTCAGGCGCTCTTCGATGTAGTCTCATCGGATTTCAGTTTAGTCGAGAAAAAAAATTCGTCGCCATATAACTTTGGAATTTAACAGAACAAAAATAAAGAATGAGTCTCTTGTTGATTTAGAGAGGTCACAATTTTCGCTATATCCCGAATGTGCATTTGTTCAAGGATATTTGCTGGTCAGTTTAAAAAAAAAATAGTCAGCATAGGGTCTGTAAGTCTCGTTTCATTTTGGTACTTCCGGGACCAAAACTTGTACCCGGAAGTTGCATTTTAAACAAAAACATATGACGTTTAAAGCAAAAAAATTGAACGTCATAATCGTGCAACGTCATATTTTGGCGAGAAACGTTTTCAAATTGCAATTTTATCGTGATTTCTCGTTGTCACATGACGAGACTTACAGACCCTATTCTTAGAAATATGTAGACATTGTTGGTAATAACAAAATTACCGAACAGAATTGCCAAGAGCCAAAGTCAAAGAGGCAAACTGACAAAACAGGTTGAAACCAACGGAAAATTGTCGACCGAAATGGTCCGGACTTTGTACAGGTAGTTCAATAGAAATTTTTGGGCTAAACCGGTTTTTTGGTCCCAAACCTTCCCTTTCACTGCAGTAGTGGTCTGTAGAAACTGAACAATAATTGCTATTAAAAGGTCGTAAAAAGTAAAAAGAATTAAATCGAACATGAATCGTGAATCAAACGTCGGACCAAAACTTCAAACTTTTTCACAAGGGACTGATATTTTTGATGATCGCATGAGACGGAATTTTTTTAACCAAAATATAATCCTGAAAAACATACGAGATCAGTTATAAAATATAAAATGATTTTAAATGAATAATACAAAGAGTCTGAAGAGCTTACTGCATATTAATTAAAACATAGCTATAATCATCCTTGGTATCCCTGTAGATGCGCATATATAATATTTGTCTAAACAAAATGCCAGGGATGTGAAAATTATCACGAGCACATTTCAAATATGCTAAAACTTATTCAAGAACAAACTACGGGTGACTGTACTAGCAAACTAGAACAAATGTCTCCCTTCATATATTTTTTTACAAATATATTAAGAGCGAAAGAAAAATCAAGAAAAACTTTCCAGTTACTACATATATAATGTTTATGTTGGTGTCTTGGTCATAAGTAAAAATTCTGGCCGACACCTAAATAACCTGATTGAAATCAAAGGACAAAGTTGCATTAAAGTCGCCACGAAACAGGAATCATATCTTAATACTTTAGTCTAGATTATATGAAAAAGATATGCCCAAAACTTTAAAAAAATACAATTGTTTCATCCAAAGACTACAAGTAATAGTCAGTTGAAGGTCACAATGGTACATGACAAATTATCACATTATGTTAACAAACCCAAATACCAGATATCTCAAGCCTAGGTAAAAGAAGTTATGGCCACGGCAGGCAAACACTTAATAATAGCAAGTACATGACCAAAGTCACAACAAGAAGGTCATTATGGTTTTCGACTCACAGTGAAGTGATATATGTGTAGGTCAAAAGATGAAAAAGTTACCTCGAGATAAATAATTCAGTTATTTGATTTCAAGGTAAAAGGTCAAGCGAACATGAAGGCAATTATGGTACGCAACACACCTCATGATGATACGGCAACGTGCCAAATATCATTTGTCAAGGTTAAGAGATTAAAAAAACTTGGCCGGAACTATAAAAATTCAGTAATTTGACCTAAAGGTCAAAGGTCAAGGTCACATGAAGACCAATATGGTATTGAAGCACTTTCTCATGATAATACATCCACATGAAAAATATAATAAGTCTACACAAAAAGAATCTGGCCCAAAGGTAAAAAATTCAGTCATTTGACCTCCATGTCAAGGTCAAGCTCACATGTAAGCTATAAGGTACATGACACACCATCTTATGATGATACACCAATATGTAAAATATCTTAAGTCTAGATAAAAATAAAAAATTTTCGTTCAAGTTTGAAAATTTTGGGTACATAGATCGTAGCCGGAAGTTATATTTTCAACAAAAAATATATGACGTTACAATCCAAAAAAATTGAACGTCAAAATCCTAAGACGTCATTTTTGGTGACAAACATTTTTCAATTTCATACGTATCCTGAATTCTCATGGTCATATCCTCCAAATATTTTGTTTTTGGTCCTCCAAATTCAAGGATTTTTTTCTATTCAAAAGAGATATGTTATCATTGTTACCTTCTGAACAAATCTTATCTTAATTTCGTTTATCTGTCGTTAAATTGCAGATTGTATTACCAGATCAGTCTTTCAGTTCTTCGGTACTAACCCAAAAATAGATCCTTTAATTAGTCAGCATATTTGTATGACGGTTTCAGAAAAAGACGAAAATAAAGTAACTTTAATGAATTAAGTTCATTTAAATGTGTTCTCTATTAAGCCTCTTATATGTTCTTTAAAATCAACAATTTTACCCATACTAGAGAAGAAAAATCGTTGTCATAGTGATCTTTAAAACTAAAATTAGCTACAATTTTGGTATAAGTTTATTTAAAATAAAATCAGTGAAAAAATACCGAAGTTACTGTTAATATAGTTTCTGCATTTGGCCATTTTGACAACTTATGTTTCTTCAGTGTGGAAAAAATGACCATAAACCAAAGCTTTGTAAAGTAACTATTCTCCAAAAATCAGCTCAGTATCATTCTTAATTTTTTTTTACAAAGCCTGAAAGAAGTTTAAATTGTATTTATTCTCTGACGTTTTTCGCCTGTTATAGGGTCTGTAAGTCTCGTCATGTGAATCACGAGAATCCACGATAAACAGGCAATTCAAAAACGTTTCCCGCCAGAACATGACGTCTGAGAATTATGACGTTCAAATATTTGTTTGAAACGTCATATATCTTTGTTTAAAATGTAACTTCCGGGTACAATGTTTGGTCCCTCAAGTTCCAAAATTGTACGAGACTTACAGGCCCTATACCTCAGTGCACTAGAGTTTCCAGCACTCGCGAACGAGTTCACCACAATCCAGGAAGACAATAATAATGGGATGAAGAAATTTAAAGATTCAGAAATTATGGCATTGAATTTCTATCGTTGTATACGTTTGTCTTTTGTTATCTCTTTTTTATATCACTTGCCATATTCTTTCATCATCTTTTTATCAAAACATGAAAAGCGCTGTATACCATCATATAACTCCGACAAAACATTACTTGATCTCAAGAACTCTGTGTGCAACCAGTCACCAAAAATGATTGCTGTCTCTTTCAAAACACGTAATCAATCCTGTCAAAAACAAAGTACTCAATGAGAGTAGACAAGCACTGAATATAGCACCATTACTTTATCCTTTATTTTAATATTCTTAAAATTGGAAAAAGTTGAGAATACTAAAACTTTCATAGAAAAAGGTGATACAATTATCAAATGTAAATATACGAGAAAGATTCCTTGTTGCATTTATTTGTAAAGTAAAGATGTATGTTTTTTTTTTCTTTATAGAAAAGTACCGTCACACCTAAGTTGTTAATATATATATGAAATTTATTTTTCAATTTCAGTTTGATTTGAAATGGCAGATGAATCATAGGAGTTCAGGATTGTTTATTGATATGTGTAAATGAAAGTGTAACTATTTTTTTAAGTATTTTCTGTAATTTTGTTTTTACTAAAACACACAACAAATCGGAAATATTTTAAAACTTGATAGTTGTAGGGGAGTTAATTTTTTTAGCATTTAACGTACAATTTACATTGTAATAAATTCTGAGAAAGTTATTATTTTTGATATGTTATCGAACTAGCAGTAAATATTGTCAAACATTTAAAATGTACTGTATCCAGTGAAGAAACAACGGCAGTAGAATTCCGAAAGAACAAGGAAGTGGTATTTACAAAAATCGAAGTCCAAAGACATGGCAAAACGAGGACACAGAAAACAATGACGTTAGATAGATACAATGCACAGAAATAAAAATTGAAACATTCAAAACCAAGGCTCTCACAATTAGAACTCCCCTTAAACTGACAGTGACATCAGGTGCTCCAGAAGGATAAGCATGTCCTGCTCTGCTAACAATAATTCATTCTGACCTGAAGGAGAATCCTAGTATATGGCTTTAAGAACAATTCTGATTTTTGAAAGAGATGGAAAAGGTAATGATGCTGAAAAATAATGATGATAGGTGTCAGTTTGATGATTGAGACAATAATTTTAAGATGTGGCTGAAGTCTCTGTTTTTTTTATAAATTAAACACAAACAGTTTAAAGCATTTAAAAGTTTCATTTGGTTTAATTTTTATGATAACTTCTAACAACTTGTTTTAAGATAGTGTATGGTAGAAAACCATTCTATCAACTATATGACTTAAAATCTTATACTACATTGAATGACAATAAAGCAAAGAATTGCAATGGCCTGAAATCGACTATTACAGTTCACGACAGTGCAAGTCAGTACTGTAAATTCAACAAACGTCTATCATTAACTGTAACAGTTAATGAGAGTCTATGATAGGCCAAATAAATACTGTCACAATCAGGAACAGTCTATCACAATCATGTCAGTTTTTAATGGTATAAAAAGCACTGTCACAAGCGGTGACAGTTATTTACAATACAGGTAAATACTGTCATTGACTGTCGTGTACTGTTACAGTGCTATACAGTTATTCGCAATCAAAATTATGTCTATTAATTACTGCTAAGGACTGTACCAATCCTCAACAGGACTTATTGGGTCTTCGGCAGTTGTTAATAGGATGCTTACAGTTTATGACAGTAGGAAAAAGTCTGTCCCTGGTATGGACAGTACTTTTTTCTCTTCATAGTGAAACAAATTTCTTTGAGTTGCCCCGATTGTTAAAATTTTGTTTCGGTCATCCATAACAATAAGTATCTTTCAAGCGAAAAAACAAGTAGACCATGCTTAGCTGAGCAACGACTTCGGAATGTTGAAAATGATCACACAAAGCATCATACAGATATGTTTTAATAAAAGTTATAAAAGTTACCGTTATATGTTTATAGTAGGGTCTACACACGTGCTATTGTTTACGTCAAACACGTGTGTTTGTTTGTATATATATGTTTATGTTTAAAAGGCGTGTCTTCATTGGTCTTTAAATATGATACGATGTTGGTATGATAAGGTAAAAGTTTACTCATGTCTAGCTCGTGCTAGAGCGGGGAAGAAAATAGTTTACGTGGTAAATGTGTTCCGAGATTTATAAGTCGTTCGAGGTTCGCAGTCTGTACAGCAAAGACGTCTAGAAATTATGTCCGAACCTGGTAGACCCGGTGGTAGAACCGATAATCAACGGAGAAGATATTTTGCCTAACACTCCAAGAAGCAGGGAAAATCGTGATTTGGCTGATACCTTTGAGTTATTCAAGGTTTATCTAGACCACAAGCTGGGCGATTTGAAGTCCGAATTAGTATAGGAACAAGATTCATTCACCAAAAAGCTGAAGGAGGACGTGTCGCTACAATTTAAGCACGAAGGAAACTTAATTCAGCACAAATTTAATGAAGAAATAATCGTTGAGCTTAAGAAACTCTTGAAATGTGTTCCGCACTCTGAATCTCAAGTAATTCAGCTCATTTCAACTCTCATAGAAAAGGTGAAGAGCCGCAATAAATTAATTCGCATTGCCGACACATCTGCTGGAGGTTGGACCACATTACGTGAATATAAATCAAATGTCATCGCTTCAGATTCAGAAGACGAGAAGAAAATTCGTCAAGCAGACGCCAGGGCTATCATAATCATCAAGGATAGGTCACGTAACAGGTCACATCCCTACAAGGCTTCAGCAAACCAACTGCAGTGGAAACCGCTCCAAATCCTTATTACTCTGGTATTTATAAAAGCCAGACTGTGCCGCCCTTTCGTATCAGCAACGGACGGCGTGAGCCGTCCCCGTGGGACATCTGTCATGCATGCAGACAGACAGGACACTGGCGACGAGATTGCCCATTACTCAAGATGTCACAACAAACCAACGCCACTACCAGTCAGAAGCAGTGAAACAGTCAAGAATGATAAGGATAAGTATTTTCATTGTATATCTTGGTGTGATAGGGGCAATGATTTAAATTCTGATATAGAAGTATTTTTACAGCAAATACATTATTTTGAAATTAAAAAAAAACATGGCAAGTGCTTGCCATGGCGTAAAAGGGCGATTAGCTAAGCATGTAAAATTCTGGGAAAAAATAGGAGCTAACGAATTTGTTTTAGATACATTGAAAAAAGGTTATGTCATTCCTTTTATTGAAAATCCAGTTAAGATGTTCAAGAATAATAATAAGTCCGCCTTGAAAAATTCTGATTTTGTTGATGAAGCTGTAAATGATCTTATCTCTTCTGGTTGTGCAATTGAAGTTCCCTTTCAGACATACATGTAAATCCGCTGAGTGTAGCCACACAAAAGTCGGGCAAGAAAAGATTGATCCTTGATCTAAGTATACTGAACTTGTCTATCAAAAAAGAAAAGGTTAAATCTGAGGATTGGAAAATTGCTATGGAGTATTTCGAACGAGATTCTTTTATGTTTAAATTTGATCTGAAGTCTGGTTATTTTCACCTGGATATTTGTCCTCAGCAGCACACATATTTAGGTTTTATGTGGAAAAATAAATATTACTCTTTTACGGTTATAGTCCTTGGTATTTCTACTGGCCCTTATATCTTTACTAAATGTTTGAGGCCTATGGTGAAGTATTGGCGTGAAAATGCTATAAAATAGTTTTGTACCTTGATGATGGCTTTGGAATGAACACTAATGAAGAACAATCTATAAAAGATTCAAATTTTGTGAGACAGTCATTGTTAGACACAGGTTTTTTGTTGAATTGTGAAAAATCTATTTTTAAACCCGTTAAACTTATTGAATGGTTAGGTATTCTTTGGGATTCGGAAAAATTTACTCTCAGTATTCCTTATCGACGGGTGTATGATATGTTGTCCTCGTTAGAAAATGCTTTTGAGAAATTCCCCTGTATAACGGCTAGAACATTAGCACAAATTATAGGTAAGATAATAAGCATGTCACCTGTGATTGGTAATATTTCTAGACTTATGACAAGATACTGTTATATTGCCATTGTGAAAAGATACGGTTGGGATAAGCTTTCAGCTTTTGATGATGTGGAAAGTATCGAATCAGAATTACGGTTCTGGCAATCTAATATTAATGTTATTAATTGTAAGAAATTAACTACTTACGACAAGTCTTCAGTTATTATTTATTCTGATGCTAGTAATGTTGCTGCGGGGGCATGTGCAATTGATAAAGATCAAAAGATTTTTCACAAAATGTTGAATTTTGATGAAGCTTTAGAAAGCTCTATATGGAGAGAATCAAAAGCCATAGAGTTAGCTCTGTGTTCTTTTTAGCACGTTTTTGCGGGAAAAAGTTTGATTTGGTTTACTGATAACCAAAATTGTGTACGAATTGTTGAGACTGGCAGCATGAAAGTAAAGTTACAAGCTATTGCAAAGTCTATTTTTTCTATTTGTTTAAGAAACGGAATTTCCATTGATATTCAATGGATACCAAGGGAAAGCAATGCACAAGCAGATTATATTAGCAACATTATTGATTACGAAGATTGGGTTTGTCTGATCAATTTTTCAAATTTATGAATGATTTATGGGGTGAATACACAATCGATAGATTTGTTAGCTCAAGTAATGAAAAATTATCAAGATTTAATTCTTTGTTTTGGAATATAGATACGGAAGCAGTGAACGCTTTTTCTTAAGATTGGTCCGGAGAAAATAGTTAGTAGCTTGTAAAGCAAAGGGTACTCTTGTCGTACCAAAATGGACTTCGGCCGTTTTTTTTTGGCCATTAATTTTTTCAAATTATAGTCAGTATCATTACTATGTGAAAGATGTGATAGAGTTTAAAAATACGACTGATATTTACGTACAAGGTTCAAACACCAATTTGATCTTTGGCACTGAGCTTTTTATTACGCCTGTAGTGGCGGTCTTATTGGATACTACATGTACTGATATGACATGGCCATAGTAATGTTGACGATAGGGCCAGATCTGAACTTGTATATAAAGCATACAAACATAAAAATATAAATACATATTGTAATAACACTTGAGTTGTTGTCTAGATGACAAGGTCCTAGCATATATTCCTATGTTGTAGAGACATGGTCAGTTTTTAAGACAAGGTCCTAGCATATATTCATATGTTGTAGAGACATGGTCAAATATGTCCATAGATTTTATCATAAAATGAACAGTATTTTATTAGATGTTTATATTTTTATACGTTTTTCAGCAGTATTTAACGTTGGGTTATGGAATTCTGTTGGCGAGGCTTCGGATGGAGAGATTTCAGCATTGAGGAAAAAATTGCCTGAGTATTGTCTGGCTTCTCGTGGAGAAAACACCAAGAAGGTGTACCAGAATGTATTCAACAATTTCTGGTCAAAATTACACAAACTGTCTTTTTTACCAGCATCAGAGGTTAATGTTTCTATGTATTTAGTATATATTGCTGAAACTGCGAAATGTAGTAGTAAAATAGATCGAATAGTTTATGGCATCAGTTTGGCACATAAACTTGCTGGATTGACGGATCCATGTCAGTCTGAATTAGTAATTTTGTTAATGAGGGAGCTCACAGGAAAATAGGCCACATGATTGTTAAAAAAGAACCAATCACACCAGATATTTTGAACAAAATTGTTTGTAAATTTTGGTAATGACCATTGTAATTTGAAAGATTTAAGAATAGCTGCTATGTGCTTACTAGGTTATTCTGGATTTTTGCGATTTTCAGAATTGTCTAATCTGAGGAGATCCGATATTACATTTTTTCATACTTATATAAATTTTGTTTTGGTTAAAAGTAAGACTGATATTTATAGAGAAGGGAGGGATGTTCTTATCGCCAAAAACGGGTTTATCTACATGTCCAGTCAACATGTTGAATCGATATCTCAGTGCAGCCAATATTGAAAGCACATCACAAGATTTTATATTCCGCTCTTTATTTTTATGTAAATCTGAAAATGTTTACAAACTTCGTAAATCTTGTCAACTTTCATATACAAGATCCAGAGAAATTTTACTTTCAGCCTTGGAAAGCATAGGGTTAGATAAACTAAATTTGGGCTGCATAGTCTTAGGTCTGGTGGTGCCACAGCTGCAGCAGCCGCAGGTATTGATGATCGTTTATTTAAGAAACATGGGCGTTGGAAGAGTGATAAGGCAAAAGACGGTAACATTAAAGGAAATATTTCACATAGGCTACTTGTTTCCAAAATTTGGGTATATAAAGTTTTCAATTCCTTTTTTCCCTTTCTTTGCATCGAGGGCTTTGCTGTACACTGTCTGGCGAGCTGTTCCTATAAACAGGTGTTGAGTTTTATTTTATAAATTATTTATGTTCGTTTGAGTTCACGAAATAGAACATATAATCAGTTGTAAACAGCAAGCCTGTTGCAAACATTCAAGTGGTGAATCTCATAAGATCCATCAAATCTTTATAAGTCAATGCATTTAAAGTAGCCTTATGGTATATTGTGATAAGTAAACTTATCAAGAATGATTAATAAGATTTGGATTGATTCTCAAAACAGATCTGTTCTCTAACTTAACTTTATCATTGCACGGTTGATGGCCTGGGTTTTGTAGACATTTTTTATCCTGTTTTACAGGCTCAAATTTATTTATCGGTTATTTGTATGAGTTTCCTTTGATCTCACGAAGCAAATATTTTTCAGTATTTTCTACTGCCCGGACACGAAAAAATATTGGGAAAAAGTATCTTAGGCCACGTCTACTTTGTCAATCAGAATCAATGAAACAGAAAATTATATATCTTACAGAGACTCTTACCAGATCGTACAAATTCTTTTACTAATCAATACTAGTTAATTACACGCCTTTTTTTGAAAATTAACATTCATTTCCAAAATTTGTTATATTAAATAATTTAGTTAATTACCGATAAAAAGAATAATAATAGAAGTTTTGTTTTTAATACAAGAAATATCGGCTCAAATAATGGACTCGCCCACATGGGGCTCGTCCATTATTGTTCACCAATATTTCTTGTATCAAAAACAAAACTTCCATTATTCTATATATATTGCATATATTTGACATCCTTTACGGGTTGGAAGCAAGTTATGATTATTAATACACAGAGTTAATACATCTGATTTTTTCTACACTCTACACTACTCTTTCAAACGATAAGTTTAAGTCAGTTTTCTGCGTTACGTTCTGTACTAAAAATGTTGAATAAAGGTGTTCGTATATATAGTTTTTGTAAAGATATGGCATATTTTGGTAATTATACTAGGGATTCCAACAGAAAGTATCAAGAGGAGGATGTCACAAACAACAATGTCGGTGTATAAATTGACAACAAATTTTTGAATTAAGAGGACATGTGCTCCTTAGACAAAAGGGACATCTTAGGGGATTAGTTGTGCGCCACTTTTTGTCGATTTAATGTTTTATTCGTATGAAGTTACGTGATGAATTTTCTTGAACAATTCTCAAATAAAGGATTAACTTTATCTTATATACATCCAAATGAATCCGAACCCACCCCCCCTTTTCCATAATATCCAATAAACATGCTTGATGATTTTGACTTTTCGACCCTAAGTACCCTGTAGTGTTTTGTTTTACTCAGAACTATTATTTCCTATTGAAATCATTTAATATTAAATGAGAAACATCGGTCGGTTACCTGCCTGTACAAAGTTGGTTATATATGGTTGAAGTAGAGATAATTTTGATTAGAATAACAATAGTCTTTGCTGGTCCCCAAGGGTATTCATGAACCAAGTAGCCAGTACTTTGGTGGTGGCCCGAAAACCGATTTTATTTGAAATCTTGCAAAATCTTAATTTTGTTCAAAACTAAGGAGTATCTCCCTCTCGCATAACTCTGTCCTTAGCTGATTTTGGCTTTACTGTTAAGTTCCTATTGGTAATTTGTTTTTACACATATTTCGGTATTTGGATTTCCAAATGTTTTGATTTGATCACACTGAAGAGACGTCGAAATGCGCATATGCAGAGACTAAATTAGCAGTAACTTTGGTATTTTATTACTTAATATTGAAATTATAAATTATCTCCAATTTGACCATATATAACTAAGTTGGTACAAAGAGATAACGGACCGATGTACTTCATTACGCGTTGTTTATAGAGGTTTAGATAAACACTCCACTTCAAGAATACAACGGCAATAGAATACCGAAGGAACAAAGCACATTGTCAAGATTACATAAAACAAAGTCCAGAGACAAGGCAGAAGCAGGAACACCAGAACACGGTACACTTAAGACACTACACTCCCACAAAACAAAACAAAAACGACACTATAAACTAAAGCACTAACAGTCTGAACGCTAAAAAAACAGAGCAGAGACAATGAAGCGAATTACTTATTCTGAGATACATCAGAAACAAAGTGAGAAAAAAAAAGAAAATGAAGTCAAAATTGAATAGGCGTAACAGCGAAATTGACAGGACAAATGGTTGTTCAAGGATACGTTACTTACATGAACGCCAGTTCTTATAAAGGTTAAAATTCTTGCACAATGTAATGCCTTTTACTCGTGTATACCGAAAAGAAATACCAACAATCACCCTCAACACATTTTACCGAAAAACAAAGAAAAAACGCAAAAATTCAGCAACAAGGATACTAATTCGAACAAAGATGCAATTTTGACTAAAAGATGTAGAATGAAAAAAATCAATAGTCTTTGGAAATAAAAGCAGTGAAACAAAGCCCTGGTGTTATTTTGCACCTAGATTAGGGAATCGTGAAGCCTTTAAACTTGAAAAGTATTTCTGCATATAAACAGGGATTTACGGGACGCGTAAAACACGCGTCTGGTACGCAAAAATACAATTCAGGACGCACATTTTATTATAATATAAACGCAACAGAATTGATGTATAAAAATTCGTTGTAGATGTGGCACCAAGTTGTGTAGAAACACGAATATTCCCAATACCGATGTAAGAATATTTTTTTTGTGAAATTCATGATCAAGGAGAGACGCCCTATACAATTTGTTTCTGTTTAAATTCATTTTCGGGAATCCATCGGATGTTATCATTATTAGTCAAACAAAGACATATGCCCGAATGGAGAAAACAAACTTTAACGACACCGTCGAATAAGCATTTGAAGGATTGAAAAAAGGGAAGTCGAAAAACCGATAGTTTCAGAATGACTGGATTGATTGACGGCATCATGACTTGTGACATTTCTGTTCGGGCTGTGGTAAAAACAGAACCAGAACCACTGGATGAATTGGTTGGTTTACTGAAAAAAGAGTCTCATTAAACTTGAAGTTTCAAATTTATTATACATAATATGCATATTAAATCTATAGTTTAAGTAGCAAAATGTAAATGCAAGTAAACTGGAAATTTATCAACTTCATTTTGCATTTAATATAAATTTTACTTGAAATTTAAATGTTGAAGTAAATTAAACTTAAATTTGGAAGTTTATTTGTCTACATAAATGTAGTTTAAACTATCGGTAAATTAAAGATTTATTACGATAATAAACTTAAAGTATTCTTATAAACTACAAATTAAATTTGAGTTTGATGCTAGTTTAATATTTCAGTAAATCAAACTTTTCATGCAGTGAACACAACACAAACTTGCCATCTGAAACTTTCACATAAGCAAAAAGATTCAATATGTCTTTGCTCTTCAGTAAAATTTACTCGGCATCTGAATTGGTTTTCAGAGACTCCGGCTACAGAGCTGCCGGGCGCGTCCCAAGATGGTAGTTGAGGAAATGCCCTGTCTATGCGGGGTTGCAGGTCATGTTACGGAAAGCCTTACCACGAACCAATGTAGCCAAGCAGTGTTAAGAAACGCCACGGCCCATTCAGAATCAAGACCCATTCTTTCTTTTTTTTGTTCAAGTGCAGACTATCTAGGAATCGTATATAGAAGGCTTAATTTCCTGTCCCTACCAATTTCTCTTAACCAGAAAAAAAAGGAAGAAATGGGTAGGGGTAGGAAATTTATTCCTCCAATCAAAACTCAATACCCCTTTTGTCCCTTTTACCTCTATTATTTTTTTGTATAATTTTCTGAATTATTAACTGGCTTTCGTCCTGATAAAGCATAAATATTGCTACTAAGACTAATTAATCAATCAGGTAAAAAATTATGTGAACTCCTGGGACCCACATTTATTTCAGAAGGACCCGGGAAAATTTATATGTTGGGTCCCTGGGCCCCGACATGACAGAAGTGAGGGTAAATCCCTGATATAAACAGTATGAAAGCAATGAATTCTGCTCAAACGGTGTTAGGGGCAATCTTGGCATTGCTATGGGATATGATCACAGGTCATTGTTGAAGGCTTCATGGTGACATCAAGATAGGAAAAAACAATAAAAACGTTGTTCCATTGCCTAGTTCAACCATGTGCTGGTAGAGACTGTATTATATGCATTTCTTTAACTTTGTTAATATGGAACTCAGAATTTATCAAGCCTTGTGAACGTGCAGAAGCTCATAAATGCTAAAACTGTCGTTAAATTTGCCATCGGTTAAAAACTGGCACGAGGCTTCTATTTATTTATTGTAAATAAACAAATTAAAAATGGATAGGTGGGCCACAATAAAAATGTAAAATTAAACCAAATATACAATCTAAAAAAAGCTAGTCCACATGAGACAAACTCTCTTCAAATCCATGGTAAAAGAAAGCAATGGCACGACGCTTTTATAGTTGTTCTTCATCTGGAAGTCACCATGAAACCTTAAAAAGAGCTTTGCTCATACCCCATAGCAAGTTCAAGACGTTCCCTAACACCGGTTTTAGCAGAGAATTCATTTCTTTATATAGAGCAATGCTACATTTTGTCCCATGTACATTTACTTCATATCCCTTTATTTGTTCATCTATGTTATGTTACCATCAACAAACATGAAATTAAATGGCAAAGTGTTTTTACAATCTCTGTCATCAGTTTCCCGACGTACAGAAGACGATCACAACACTTAAACAACCACAAGGCGGTCATCGAGTCAAAAGTAAGAAAACTTGGCGTAATATATTCATGAGATGTTGGCACATTAAACAGATGGTCAGAATAACAATTTCAAAATAAAAAAAAATAAAAAAATAAATAAAAAAAAATAAAACTGCCAAAAGCATAATAGTGCATCCATACGAAAAATTATCTCAGAAACAAGAACATTATAACTGAAATGTATAGAGAGCATACATCTCCGTTAAACTTGTCATGAATAGAGAATTCACGATAAAATTGTAATTGTACTTCAAAAATATTTCCAGCCAAAAAAACAACAACATTTAAGTATTGTTTGTTTCCATTGGTTTATTCACTTTTTTTTACTTTGTGGTGCCATTAAGATGTTGCTATATGGTTCAAGGTTCCACACTGTGTGTGACCCAAAGATGCTTTGTTTTTAGTCTTTGTAACTTGGAGATGAGATGTTGTTTCCTTGACAATTTCCTTTCTTTTACAAATGACATTTTGATTGAAACATCATATATATGTTATCAGAAGCAAAGATACCGTATGCTCCCTTAAGGATGTTAGCTGGTTATGTTTATGTATTTCTGTCAGATTTTCGGATTTTTCTGGTTTTATCCATTTAAAAGCTTAATAATGTTTTGCCCTGTGACCCCCTAATTTTACTCCATAGTTTCATTTTATACATCTTTTGGAGCATTCTGACAAAATTATATTCCATTGGTGTTGTTTTATCACATTCATTATTTGATAAACACTCCTCGTCTTAAACTTATGAAAAATGCAGAGGAGTTCAGTTTCCCGCCATTTTTTCAAGCTCTTGTATCCCTGTAATTTCATCGGTAACCTATTAATATTTTTGGTTGAAATAACTTCTTTTACACTTTTCTAACAGAAAATCAAATTTAATAGGAGTCTTTGTTATTTTAAAATTGACCAGCGACCATCCTTAAAATGTCGGTTAAAAGAAATTCGATGCTTGTCATGGGTAAATTACCAACTATCGGTTTTTTTTTTGCAAAAATTGTAACAATGACTTAACTTTATAAAATACCTGATGTCACATTGAATATTATGCTCCAATGGCGACGTCTCTGTTTGCGCAGTTTAGGTTTTAATACATTTGTATTCTTCTTTTAACGGAAGAAATAAGCACTTGCATTTCATCAAATCAAAATTAATTACCAGGATCTCTCTTTACTTGTTTTAGAATTTTTACTTTTCTCCTTTTTTTTTGTTTTGCTCAACTAAAGAAAAAATCAAAATTTCTTAAAAACTTGTGGAAGACATTTCCGTCTCAAATCTATCCCTGCAAGCATACTTTTCATATAGGAATTCAATCACACTACGCAAGAGACATCAACTTATAGACAAGACAAGACTTTATATACATGCACAGTTTTTCGATCGTTAAATCTTCATTAGATTGAAATATTTTGATTTTTTAAATAGGGTTAAAGCAGCAATAGTCATAACTGTAGTCAAAGAATTATTATTAGGTAAAAACACATCTTAACTCGTTCAGGAAGGAAACTCCAGCTAAGCCATCAAATTCTCTATCAACACTTTCATATGTGCAAATTTTTTGTCAGTCAAATGTTTGATTTTATTCGTGACTAAAAACATAAAATTGTCTTAATGGTAATCTGCAGAACTGCTATCAATTTTTTTTGCATTCTTCTCTTTTTTGTGACCTCTAAATCCCCCAAAAGTATTTCCAACCAAGTCATGCAGTGATCCATGGTCCGAAACTAAATATTTTTGGACAATTAAGAACATCCAGACGTTACTGAATTTAAATTGGCCTCTCATGTCGTTTAAGATATTTGTTTTTACCCGCTCTCCCATGTGTTTGGGAATGATTTTATCAGCAGTGATCAAAAAGGACATCTGCCAAAGTCATATTATTAGCAGATTTCGGAATAACAGCATTTGGATAGAGGAACGTGCTTCTATGTGGCGTAGCCATGTCATATTCTAGAAAGCATAACAACCACGTGCACCATTGCAGAAAAAACTATATTCTATCCCGTCCAGTCATAAGCAATTCTCGGCGCTCTAGCTAACCCCATCCACCATAGCTACGATAATGCCGTTAAGATATATGAAATAATGCTCAATTGACGTTTCACTGTACTATTGGTATTTGACTCCTCTAAATAAGATTTTCAATAAAGCATTGATATACACAATTTGTTCAATTCATACTACATAAGGATGTATTGACGTATTTACACTTTGGTCCGCCATTGCTTTTTTTATTTCACACAAGTTCCCGCAATTTCTACATCACAAAATGACGTCATAATTCAAATCATGAATTTTCCATTATGTCAAAAGGTAATTCGGAGATAAATGTGAGGTCATACGTAGACAAAATACCGAGTGTGAATTCATGTATTTTGAAAGCTGACGCATGTGAATGAAGCATTATATCAGTCAGAGCTGCGACATAATAAGCCTGCATGGGAATAGCAATTGTCTATTTTTTCAATTAAGTTCAGTTGTGTTCCGGAATTTCAGCACGACAAACGACAAACTTGCCAAAATGCTAAAAGAATTCATATCAACTTTCCAAATTTCCGAACAAAACACAGACAATATGGACTGTAGAAATAAAAAAAAACAAAGGAAGAGTGAACCCTTTCTACAATATATGTTCCGTTCAATCGTGACGTACAGATAGGATGGAGTATTAAACATTCTATACCACACATGTATCACACGTCGTGACATCCAGATTGACTGAAAGTGAAGTGAACGCCTATTGCTATACATGTATTGTCCGTCGTGAAGTTCAGTAAATAAACCAGTGATGAACATCATTTGCTACACATGTGTTACCGGTTGTGACATCAATATTGACTGAACGACGAGCGGATATCTTCTCCTACGCATGTGTTGCTCCATTATCAAATGCAGGTAGCATGCAAGAGGAGTAAACTACAATGAAACCTCCAGTGGGTATTATTTTAGACATATCTTGACAGGGAAAAAGATAATCAATTTACAAAATGCATATATGAAAAACGTAACAAGGGTTGATAGGACTACCGGAGAGCCTAGGAGTAGATATAATCTGCTGCACTTGTGTCGCAGGTCGTGAAATCAATACAAGAGATGATTAGTGAAAATACTCTGAAACACGTATTACCCGTCGTGTAGTACAGTCAATGTAAGAAGAGTGAGCATTAAAGCATGATGAAATTACATCAGAAGAGGGGAAGATAAAAAACCGAAATTACCGTAAACTTCAGCAGTTTACCGTTCCGACAACTTTTGTATCTTCGGTACAGATCAAATCAAAACATTTGTAAGACCGTAAACCGAAACAGGGACAAATAAGCAATACGATTCAAATGAAAAGCCGAAATCAGCTACGGACAGAACTATACACGAGTAAGATAGTCTTAAGGTTGAAATAGAATATCCTAAAATTTAGATATTGGAGCTTCAAAATAAAACCGGGTTTCGGGCCGCAACCGAAATACTGAAAACTGGGTTGTCAATATGTCATTATTATTCGTCACAAAATTTTAGTTGTCGATTTCGGAATTTTCTATCTATTCCAACCAGTTGATCTTTGACTTAAGAATGAAGATTGATTAGAATATAAAGTAAACTTTGGATTATAGGAGCTCAGTTTGTACGCACTGGAATACTGGCTATTTGAAAAAATTGAAACAGCTAACTGAACAAATATGCCGTCCATCACTGACACACTTACAAAACAATGCATTTATCGTGTTAAAAAAAAAGATAGGGATTTAACATTACGCGATATATAAGATAAGTCCAACGACATCATTTCAACAGTCGAAGATAATTTGTAAAGTTGTCCATTAAAACTGACTCTAGTTAGATATGTCCCATATCTTTACAAAGGACACTACGGGTAACAAATATGTGCTTATTGCAATTGCACTTCTTTCAAAATAAATACTTTCATGTCAATGGCTAAATACCGAACTTTCTGTAAATTTAAATTCTGCATATGCGCATTTCGACAACTTATCTCTCTTCAGTGCAGATAAAATCTAAACGTTTCGAAGACCATTAACTCAAAGATGTTTAAAAACTGATAGAGAACAAATAACCAACATTATATAAATGTAAAGCCAAAATGAGCTAAGGACAGAGCTTTGCATGAGGGAGATACTCCTTAGTTTTCGAAAAAATTTACAAAAATTTAGATATTGTAAGGTTCCAAATAGAATCGGCTTTCGGGTCAGAGCCGAAGTACTGACTACTGGGCTGGTGAATACCCTCGGGGACTTACAGTCCACCAGTAGTGGACTGTAAAATCAGTTAATTCAAGTTAAATCAAGTTAGATCAGTTAAATCAAGTTCCATGTAATAAGTAACCATTTTTGAGGTTCTGGTCCTTGACAGGGCTTTACAACTCAAAGATAGTGTTGAAGGTCAATGTAACCCTTTAAAATTGGCATGTCTATGTGGCCTTTAATCATTTTACAAAATGGTGAAATTACAAGGTTTCTGAGGTTTGCGTCTTCAAAAAAATACCTTTAAGGTAATGAGTAAAAGTCCACTCAAGAGCCTGTGTAACTAAAATAGATCATGATTTTTAGATATTCAAACAGGCAATTGAGTCCTTTGTTAAATCACAATGCAAATTGATTGCCATCATATGTGTGGTATAAACATGATCAATGCAATTTGAAAGAGATAATCCTAGAAATTATGTGACTAAGTTGATTACAACTGCTCCGTAGTTTTAACGAAAATATTTGAATTAATTTCTCACAAAGTCGTATTTTAAACTCTGCTCCCTCTGGATCCTATTTGGATATGGTGCACACATTATAATCATAATTAATAAAAATGAAGATCTGTGATTAACTTTCATCAAGTTTGAATCCAGTTTCATATGAGAAAATACTTGAATACATTTTCTGCGATTATCTTTGTTCCTGCTGACGACCACCTTGAACGAGGTATGAACTTATTAAACACAATTATTAACGTTGACAACCACATGAATATTGAGAATAAAGCTTTGTTGAAATTTGCACGTTTAAGGAAAATCTTAAAATGTGTTTCCCGTAGAATCTTATTTTTAGCTGCGTCTGCTGTAGGCGACCATCTTTGATATGGGACAACCTCACATTCTTAAAGAGAGCAGCTCAAGGGGTATTATGTATTGCTCGAAATGGCAGTGCAGTTTTTTAAGCATTTTCCCAAAATCACCAAAATTAATTTATGTTCCTCGTCTGCGGTAATTTTGAATAGGTACGAACCAAATAATCACAATTACAAAGGATGCAGTAAGGTGAGAATTTAAAAAATATGCACAAATCTTTTAATTTCTGGAGTTTTAGGCTTGAATTCTTGGAAAAATACACCCCATAACACCACATTTTCTAGTCACAAAAGTCTTCGGTAGCTCAGGAAATTTCATTACAAAAAAAATGAGATTGTAGATTTTCTTTCGTTTTGGAATAATACGGACATTTTCAAATGTTTAAGTAACGTACAGGTCAAAGAAAGGCTTTTCCCGCCATTTTTTAAACATTAAGAAAGGGGGAAAGCAAAGCCTATTTTTGTTTACATAGCAATCATTTGCCCATGATATAGTAAAACATTTGCTGCAGTAGGGGCTTAAGGGCATATCCAACAGTTTCTTGTTATATTGTCATTTTTACAATTTTTAGATATATTATGCAACAAGTACCGAGGATTCCAAAAAATGACAAGAACATTCTTATTTCCATGGAAATCGAGGTTAAAAATTGGTTACTTTTGCGTTTTTTAAAGAAAAATCAAGATTTAGTTTGAAAAATAATGGATGAAATATTTTCAATCTAATCGATATCAAAGTGACAGAAAAACGAAGTCAAGGTTTTAAAGATGTACAGAAAAATAATTTTATATACGAAAGTATATGAAAAAAAAAAGAAGGAAATGGGGTAAATGTCAAGGAGACAACATCCCATATCCAGGTTAAAACGACCCAAAACAAAACATCTAGGAGTCTGTTATTTTCCTCTTTATCAATGAATATGTATCACTTGTAACGGTAAAAGTAGCATAAAATGTAACTATTACAAATTCAAGTTGACAATATTTTACAGACTTCTCATATTGTCGATATTATGAAATTTTTAATATCATGTACTTCTAACAATATGCTACTCAAAAATCTCAAAAACCACATAGGTCACCTAGTTCGTTTTCGAGTAAATCATTAAAATGTGCAACTTTTAATAAATCTCCCATCGGTAACACTCGTAAAGTCTGCCAAACTTGAGGATACAAATTACCTTTCCCTCGGAAACGATGGGAATTACTTTGTGACGTTACATATATCAACGTCATATTCAAGGAAAACATTGCCTTCTTTTGTGCTTGCTATTATCTCCCTTGAAACTATTGGATATGCCCTTAAACAACCATTAATTAATCAAATGAACGTCTTTTTTAAAAGACTTCAGAACACGAAAATGTAAAAGGTCTGATATTCAGGTTTCACACTGGCAGCCATCCTGACAAGAATGCAAACCTATCAGACACAATTTATAAAAAGATGAAACAAATAAACAAACCATTGAATAATATGAACAGTTCTTACTTTTTGCCCTGCTGAATAAGAGGAGCAGACATCTGAAAGAAAAATTTACGTTTGATTCAGCAAATTGATGCCAACTGTACATCTGGAATCTTATAAAATAACTAAAGCCATTTTGTTTTATAATGTATAATTTGTAGTAATGTCACAAAACTTAAAACTTAAAACATGATTCACATGAAGACGCTCTCGGGTGAGCAGCGCTACTGGAAAGACCGCTGAAGATTTTCTTTCCTTCCTGCAGTGTGATGTTCGTTAAAAATCTCCGTGTTAGATATTCATGCTTTATATATTTCAGCTGTGGTGTGCCTGTTCTTGGGAGAATATCTTATATGGATACAAGATCATATCCTAAAATTTCGGCATTTTATTTTTTGTATTCCAGATGTTATTCTGACCACCCGTTCATAGTGCACACATCTCAATAGTTTATGGTTCCAAGTGTTCTTACAATCGACTTGATGAGCGCTCTGTGTTTGTCTCTTGACTTTACTATGCCAAGAATTCTTGCAATTGACTCGATGAGTGCCCTGTGGGTTCTTATATGTTTACCGTGTCTTCATCAATTTTTTTGTCTGGCAACGGACGACAGCAGTTCTAAGAACACTTGCAAGTAATATTTTATGTTAGTTGACGATCCCGCATTTTGGTTAAAAGACGAACTTTGATGTAACATTGCTCGACATTTAACGATGAATTCCGCTCAAATCTGTTGAAAGGGGAGTAACTCTAGATTGTTGAAGATCACGAACAAGATTTTTAAAATAATAATGCAATGATATAACAATGTATATAACTGAGTTAATAACAGAACATAAAAAAGAGTAAAAATGATATCATTGAAACCATAAATTAATCATCAAGCCTCCGATTAGCTCTGCCTTATTGCACTCGAATCAATGATAAATACCAACATTCTGCATTTTCTTGTAATGGTTGAGCAACTCCAACGTGCTCGTTGTCCAATATCTTTTGATATAAACGAAAAAGAATGTTTCTTTTCAAGATGGCACTTTCTTAGACTTTTTTTCAAAGAGTTTCCCTTTTTTTACAGCTTGCTTTTCGTTGTTGGGTAATTTTAAGCGTGATGTAAAAAAATCAACTGATATATCCTACTGCCTATAAATTCTCTAGTAAACTGGTGGTCCATTTGCTTCATGGACAAATTACGTCTTCATTAGAAATTCCTCGTTTGCAGTAGTCTTAAGTTTTCGTAAATATGGTATATCCTGGTATATGTTGCGCTGTTAGAGTCTTCACTTGCGCAAAATGATGCTAATGCACCAAATTTATTTTCACAAGCTATTCGATCGGTATTCACTGATAACTCTGGAATCGCATGTTGATAGTACTGACAAATTTTGTGGATGACAACCCGAAAGCGAATGTTTAATCACATCCTTATTCGACATAACTTCCTGACTGAGGTTTTTGGAAAATGTTTATATTCGTTGTCGTTGTCGCAGATTTTATTCTACTCACAGCTAGTGTTTACTTTGGTTGTGGATGCGAAATCGTCAACACATATAAAATATCCGGTAAAGTGCTCGTGGGAACCAAGATACCAGAGTTACGAAACAGCATAGAATATAAATTATCATATAAATTTTGCATATCCACTGGAGTATCTCGAAAAGAACTACAAGTATTTTTCCGTTTTTGTCACCTCTCTACACCAAATTCACAGTCCAAAAGAAAACATCATGTTTTTACCATGTTTTTATTCATAGCGTGTTTATTACTGTGCAAACTTGGACTTTCTGGCAGTTCTTTAAGCCTTAATTAAATGATTATCCTCTCTGACTGATGCTTACATCTAGAAAATGCTTTTATAAATTAAATGTACTCCTGTGATACTTTTATCCCCTTGTTTTGTCAATAGTAAATCCTTTCCTAAATATTCCTTTAGAACAACAGGATGTAATTGCATTATTTCTGTACGACGAGTGACAAGCAGTAAGTGAAACGTATTTGTTTATAACAACTCCAACAAAGACTATTAACACTATATGATTCTTTTCTATCCTGCTTTACAATTTACTCCTGTTCTAGAGCTCCAGTGAAGTTCTTAACCAATTAAAGTAATATCTACAACACAAGAATTTCATAAGTTATTTCTTGATGCTAATGCGTGTAATTTGCGGTTTCATGTTTAGGCATAATTTCATTTCCTGGTTGTTCAACTGTAATAAATCATCGGATTTATGCACAAATTTACCATGTTTATATTGAGTTTATCAGATGGTGAGAACCATAGGTTGTTAGAACTCTGACCTTTTCTTTCGATGACATTTTGTTGCAAAGTCAGTGTTGATAAAATAAACTCGATAAGTTGACTTTGAACAATTGCATTGTCTTCATTAACATTTGGAATCGCTTTTGGTTTCCCGCAAAAAAAAATATGCCAAAATTTCACTCCGTCGGTTTTTCTCCAATTACATCAAAACTGTTACGATCATTCATGTGTACTGGTCTTAATTAATTTATTCTAATTAACCAATTATCTATTTACTGGTCAGGTATCTACATCCCCAATTTTAGTTAGAATTATTGAGTTCAATATTTTTGTTTTTAAATGTAGTAATAATTGATTGTCTTTCTTCATTTACGCAAGTGAGGAGAAGTTTCGCTGCAGATAAGCTTTCTAAGACAGTCACTTTTCCAATGTTCTTTCCCAACATTGCATCTAGATACAAGGAGTCTATTTTTTCACATGGTTTCGACTTTATTTGACAAAGAGCTATTGATCCACTGAACATTCCTGATGTTAGATGTGCAATATTTTGATATAAAAATCAATATAAGGCCTATCGTAATCTGAAGGCAATGTCAGATTTTCAAAATTGCGTACCATTTCATTCATTTGCTGAAAACTTTGCACCGAAAACGAGAAATTTCTAGCTTTTTGCAAGTTTTAAGTCGTTTACGTTCATTTTGATGGCCGTTTCTAAATGCATGTGTTTCGTATAATTTGCCTAATAATTTATACTAGTAGTTCCTACACTGTAGACAAATAAATGCAGATTTTCAAAGTGCCTAAATATCTAAACAGTGTCTACAGCGCTTATACGGTAAGACGTCGCTCACGTTGTTGGTACCACGTTGCGAATTTCGTGTTGACAAATGGTTAATTGTTAAATAAAAGAATAAAAAATCACAAGAATATAAAAAGTTATATATCAAAAGATTCGGAATTTCACATAGATTGTTCAAAAGAAACGCATATTCTTTTTTGAAAATACTGCAAAATTAGTGTACTTGATATGATATCGCTTAAGCGTCATCGTTACCGGTGTAGACGCGTAACATGTGTACCAGGTTACACAGACATATTTAACCATTTCGATAATATTTTGAACTTGAAAGTCCCCAAAGTTGACGGTGTGATAACGTAGAATTCAGGGAATTGATACATCATAAAATCATGGCCGGCAATATTTACTTTTTTTAAGATAACTGCCTTTCATCAAGCTATATAAGTATGTAGACGCTTCAAAAATGTGCAGTTCCCTTCACACCAAGCAAGCAGAAATATTGAAGAAAGTGCACATTTATTTCAGTTGTGGTCTAGTCGTTTGTTTCCTTTATTGTGTGATATAGTTCCGATCGCTTTCAGTTGATTTCAATATTTTTTCATGGTAATGTTATTAAATCGAGATTGAAAGAAAATGTCACAAAATTAAGTATAGCGTTTTCAATTTATTTTCACAAAATTGTATGTGAGGGCTATAGCAAAGCTGGATGTTAGTTGTTAAAATCTGTTTCTGCCAAAACATAACATGAATATCTAGTTATTTAGAAAGAAATTCTTTCCACAATGCAGAATATTTGAATAGAGACTCTTATGTCACAATTATAAAAAATGACGTTTTCTTTCATCCGAACTCGTTTCATATAAAATTTACACTATGGCATCGAAAATTTAAACAAAGGGAATAGAAAATTCTCCGTATTTTGAAGATGTGCATTTCGTCTAGTTTTAAAAAATGACTCTTTATTGTAAATACCTTCATTTCTAAGCCAAAATTTCGAAGTTTTTCGATTTCGCATAAAAATGTCACAAACCATGCGGAATGCAAAAACTTACAAAAACTTGGACTGATGTCACCTCAAGTTTAAGAACTCATAAAATATAAAATAAAGGTTTTGAAAAGCAAAGAATCATTCACATTATAAATGTGCATCATGTTGCCTTCTGTTTACATATTCAATAATGTCGATATCTTAAAAATCGACGAACTTATTACGAATTTTTTATTTCGAAATCAAATGTCACAGGAGAAGAGAAAAAAGAAATGAAAAGGAGAAGAGGTGGGAGAAAGAGAGAGGGCAGTAGAAAGGGGCGATTGATGGGAGACAGGAGAAAGGGGCGAGAGAAAGGAGAAAAGGAGAAAGACACCCCTGTCTGCCCCCTCAATACAGGTAAATAAAAAATGCAAAATGAATTATTATTATTACGTTTTATAAGTAAACTGCAGTCTGACACTAACGGCTTTTCATTTAGTTCCTAATTTTAATTTTTCCGTATTCACGTAAATAAAACAAGAACTGTGATACAAATTCATGAATAATAATTTTTTTAATTATTTACACCTTGACTGGAGATGAAGAGCCACTTTAACTGTTCTGTCCCTTTGTCATACTGTTTGTTATAGTTAACTGGAAACTATACAGAATAAACCACGAATACACTTTATTTCATTCATGATTTTTATGAGGGGTGGTGAAAAGGGATTCCGAAAAAAATCTAGGATCAGAAATTTGGTGAATACAAAATTAACAGGACATGAAAAGGCTGAAATAAAAATAAGTAGGATTAAGGCTCAATGATTGCGTGAAAAAATATCCAGGCGCAGATGTTCCTCCAAAGGCCGCCATAAAAATCTAATGGTTGCTCCCAACCACATATACATATCAACCAAACCAAAAAGCAACACCACATGTCTATGCAACATGATAAAGAACAATGAGTAAAACAATGCACACAAAATAACACATACCAAAGTTGGCCATTTTGAAAACGTATGTTTCTTCGGGGCAAATTAATTCAAAATAATAATACAATTTACCAAAATCGTTGGCAAAGAAATCAATCAAAAGGGCTTGAAAAGGACACCAAAATCAGCTAAATTTGTATACCGCGACTCTGACTATTTTCTATAAAAAATCACACAGAGCGCAAACATTGTTCGTCCTTATGTGAACAATCGTCGGAAGAAGGATCCGATTTTAAACTTTTTCGGCAGTCCCGTATTCGGGTAGTTATTGTCTATATATGAATTATATAAAATGCGATTAGACCGAGGATAAAAAAGATTATATATTAAAAAGGATAAATTAAATTATTTACTGCAATTTTATGTAAACTGACAGTTCAACACACAATATAGAAAAAAGAAGGGAAACGGGGAATGTGTCAAAGAGACAACGACCCAAAGGGGAGCAATAACAACTCAAAGCAACCATAAGATCTTCAATGAACGGTGAGGAAACCCCACACCAAACGGCAGGTCGGAGTCGGCCCCTGAATAAAGAGTAATCAAGTTCAGCGAAATAAACCGACAACTGATCCTAGCAGATAAATATGAGGGTATAACCTCCGCCCCTGAGTCCAGAGTACACCCAAAATTTTAGACAAAGTCCAAAGTTCATATTTTTCATTTTGTTAATCTTTTTTTTAAATTTGAAGTACAAGTCCAAAATGCTATGACTTTTGAGTCCATATGGTGTCCAGTGGTCAAGTCCACAGTACATCAAAAACTGGGACTTATAGGGCGCAATACCCTTTATGGGTAGCCGCCCACCAACCCCCATAGACATTACATTACTGGGACTAATATAACATTTTATATTAGTCCCAGCCCAAAATAAGGCTTAAGTCTCGAGTCTAAAAAGGTGGTTATACCCTTACACATGTATATATACTCTTCATTTACCCGTATTTGAAAAGGTTCAGCACGAAATCAGATGATCGTTTACTTGAAAGAGGTTTATGTTTAATTTAGTGGTCATTAGTGCTGATCACATCGGTAGCACTTTGCACTTTGCAACGTATATCCTCAAAACAGGGACCTTCATATTCGCCCAAAACTAGCAGGTTTCTTTTTCCCATTAGCAAGGACCATACAAAAGTAGTAAACCTTAGTTTCTGCTATAAGGTATTGGGAATAACAAAGATGCAGAAGGAAAGACGTGAACCACATAAATTACTTTTAATTATATAGAATAGAAATAGAATAGAATATTTTATTAACCTCATCAATATTCATATTTAATCTGTATACAAACAAAAAGTGATAAAATATAGGAGAAAAATGTAGTTGGTTAAAAAAACAAATTTAAAGAATGACAGAAAGAAAGACATATTAAAATGAAAAAAGTTTAAAAAGTTAACCAGGACGTCTTTGCTTTATCAATACGGCGTCTTCGAAAACTGAAAAAATATATGCTTTTGGTGGTACCAATATCGTGCGCGACGTCTTAAGCATTACCAATCACGCCATTACATCATAATATATCATGCATCCTTGTACCATATATCATACGCCATTACAATATATATGTAAAATATGGCTTTGAGTTATTATTACTCCCCTTTGGGTCGTTGTCTCTTTGACACATTCCCCGTTTCCCTTCTTTTTTCTAATGTATACCTTGCATCATACACCATACATCTTTCGCCGTACGCCTTATACCATACACTTTACACCTGACACCAGACACGAAGTGTCCAATACAATGTATTTGCATTTCGCTGCAATGTTTTTTTAGTTAAACAAAACCATTTCAGTTTCAGCTCATTTTGCTAGAAAATGAAAATTTTCGGGAAAAAGTGTGGAAATCCAATTATTTTTTCAGATTATAGTCTTAACTTTAGAATATTTTTCTGCAAATCTTGTTATAAAGAAATCGTGTAAAATTTAGAAAATACCACTCATGCTAGTTTATATCAGGCGGGGAAGTAGTTCACAAAAATTGTCTCCCCTGTAAATTTGTTACCTGCCGTCTCCTCAAATAAACAAGATGTGTGATGACACAGCCACGGTAAAAAAAGCAAATTTCTAATATTTGCGGTATTTCTTTTACATTTCACACACTATGTATCTTATGCTTCAACAATCGCTGTACGGAACAGATATATGAGGAATATATAAATGTCGTTGATTAATTCATTAAACATTGTTTTAAAACCAACTCTAACTATGATAATAAAGAAAAAATCTAGCCACCCTCAGACGGCATGGGCGGAAACAAAATTTAGGAGTATTATTAAATATATAATTATGCATCGTATAAACCATATGAAATTGATTTCTGCATATGGCCTTTTTCAGGATCCACTTTTTTCAAGTTTTTAAGTAGGGAGAAAATGGACTTTTTATTGTATTTTTAGCTCGTGAGTGATTTGTACTCGCTGTGAAATGAATATATGGGGCAATCAAAGGGGAATGTATTACTTTCAAATATTTTCACTTCGTTAAATTTCAAGATTTTCGGACACGTGTTAGTTAGTATTTGAGGTGTAATATAAGGGTGGTTACTATTTGGTATTCTTTTAGAGAGATTTGTTGACAGTTTCCTATTCATACAAAGTTGATTCCCGAAAGAAACCTCAGAAAGAATGCAAAGGAGATAAATATTCGATCGTGTTTGAACTTTTATTCTGGAGAAACGCTACTAAGGGCGGATATGAAAATTTGCACATGGATTAACAGGGATATTGGCAATCCGTATACAAATTTTGGTAAAAATCTAAAGATGGCCTTTTTGGGGATCCACTTTGTAAGACAGACACTAACTTGACCTTTTATGCCGATTTTTGCATCGTATATGCATCTATGCGTTCACTTGCGGCAATCTACGTTGTTCTCATATAAATTCAAAATAAAGGAATGAAAAATATAAGTATTTTTTTCATTGGAAATAACTTTTATAATTATGCATCTATGGTAAAAAATCCAAAAAGTAACATTTCTACCTCATTTAAACGAGAGCTCAATTTCTATTGTTCTATTTCAACCACTTCCCCGTCTAATATAGGGTATTAGTATTTCGAAGGAGATACGTTTCCATATTGTTTATGGATTTTGTTTACTGTGTATGCAATTCAAGTTATCGCCCCTTTGACATTTGTCTCATCAACAATGTAGGTATTTTAATTGTATGAGTATCGATGGTACATTAATGAAGGTGGCTATGGGTTATACGTTATCATCTTACAACGTTCATCCGGAACTTACTTTTTTTATTTTTCATACACCGTAAACCACTCACATTCATCATTTTCATATAAAATTTGAAACGTCAAATGTACACCAGAAATTCAATATTGCGTACATCAAACCGAACCTATTTTTATTTTTTGTACACCGTACAAAGACCTCAGTTAGTAGCCTCAGTGATCATATCAAATATGATACAGAATATCATACTAAAATGCTCATTTTGTAACATGTTTAAAGTAAAACCATGAGAAACATTGGGTATCATTTGCAATTTGCATCTAGTTCATACTTATATAATTCCTTTTCATGCATGGCCAGGTGAAATTATACGAAAATTGAAGATAAGTTTGTATTAACCCCATATTGCATACTTGCAGTGTGATGGGTGCAACGCGTGGAGCAGAACATGCTTACCCTTCCGGATCACCTGTTGATACCTCAGTTTTTGTAGGGGTTCACACGGCAGTGTATCAGTGCTGAGGTATCAGTGCTTTAGTTATGTGGCGTTCTTGTTCATTTTTGTTTATTATGTCACCAAGACGAAGTCGGGTGACATGTTATTATTCTACGTTTCTTCTGATTATTCCTTTTCTTCTTTTTCTTCTCCCAATAATTTTTGTCCTAGCGATTATTTTGAAATGGCTGGATGAATTGATTTAAAACTTTGCACAAAGTTGGACCACCATCTGAAGTTATATGTTGTGAGTTTTAAATTTTCAAAATGTACGCCAATTTACGTTGAAAAATTGGGGATTCTATATCTCAGGAACTGCTTGGAGGAATAAGTTCATATTCTGTATAAATGTTCAGTTAAATAAAAGGACGGGATGTATGCGACAAAAATTTTCAAAATGGCCGCCGTTTCTAAGATGACGGCCTAGATACGTAAAAAGTTTGACTTTGTCTGATTTCAATGAAAATTGATTTCGAGGTAGATTTGGACGTTGCAAATGAGATGGAATGATCGAATTGGTAGTGTGTGGTGACCTCGGCTATTGCTTGCAACTGCTAATCTAGTTTGTTTTGTCTTTGGCATACTGTCCTAATTCGTGTTGGATGTGTATTGCCGTGATTTTGGATTTATGATTTTAGAATTCCTCCTTTCCTTTTTCTTGCTTCGGTTTTCGTTTTCTGATGTATTAGATATGCCCTTTTCGTTTGTACCAAAATCTACTTTTGCTTTTAACTGACATCTTTTCTGATAATATATAGGCCTCCTTTGTTTCATGCTTTTGTATAAAATTGTAATTAAATTGAAGATTTGTAGGCATTAACACAATATTGTGCACAATAAATATCTCTTTTGTTTCACTTTTCAGTACATTTGTACCAAATTTGAGTACTAGTTGCCGTCCACACCATATCGAAAAATATCCATATTCAATTTGTTGCCTGTTTTCAGTAAATTTGTACTACATTTACAATGTAAGAACAAGTTGAAATTTTCACCATATCGCATACATATAATTTGAGGAAATTAACTGGCATTTTACGGAAGCATGAAGGGGACATGTGAATTTTTTTTTCTATCTCGTGGCTACGACATACTGAGTCGTGGCCACGACATACTATTCGTGGCCACAAGATAGCTCCGAGATATCTATGTCGTGGCCACGAGTTACTATCTCGTTTCAACGATATACTTAGTCGTGGACATGAGACAGCTATCTCGTTTCCACGAGATACTATCTCGTTCCCACGACTTACTAAGTCGTGGCCACAAGACAGCTATGTCGTTCTCATGAGATGCTATCTTATTCCCACGACATACTAACTCGTGGCCAAGAGAAATTAGGTCGTGACCACGAGATACTATCTCGTTCCCACGACATACTAAGTTGTGGTCACGAGATACTTATACACCATGAGACCTAGAACAACGAGATTTGCTCATATCAAAGCCATCTCGTGGCCACGATTTAGTATGTCGTGGGAACGAGTTAGCCATCTCGTGGCAATTACTAAGTCGTGGGAACGAGATAGTATCTTGTGGGAATGACATAGCTATCTCGCGGCCACAACTTAGTATGTCGTGGGAACGAGTTAGTATCTCGTGGCCACGAGATAAGAAAACAATTTCACATGTCCCCTCCATGCTTGCATATCATTTTCATTGTATAACATTTTTACCACATTTGAGTATTAGTTGATATTTACATTAAAATGCAGATATCTCTTTTTATCTTGCATGCAGAATTTAACTTCGGTATTTTGATATTTATTACCACTGGGCCGATGCCTTTGTTGGTGGAATGATAGTCCGGGGGGGGGGGGGGGGGTATTCACAAATCCAGTAGTCAGTACTTCTGTACTGACCCAAAAACTGATTTTATTTTGGAAATTTACAATTATCTAAATTTTAGAAATTTTAACATGAAACTAAGGAGTATTTTCCTCGTGCATAGCTATCCAAATTTTTGATGTATGGTCTTCCAAAGACTAGCGGTATGGTATAATCGGTTTATGGGCACCCAAACCTCCCCTTTCTCTATGAATGTTTTCAGCAAATTTATACCAAATTTTAGTATAGTAGTTGTCATTTACTCAATATCGCATACAAGTGATATCCCTTTTATTGTATGTGTTCAATAAATTTGAACTAAATTTGAGTATTAGTTGGCATTTTTACTATATGACATGCAATAGATATCCCTTTTGTTCCATGTTTTCAGTAAATGTACTAACTTTGAAAAGTAGTTCGCATTTACACCATTGGCACTTACACCATATAGCATATTCTAATATGACTCTCTTTTTTCGCTTTGGAAACAAAGCTATATTCTAATTCCAACAATATTTTTTAGCACATGCGTATATTTTTTTACAAAGGGACATTCGTAATGTACAAATTCACATTTTATTCACTCCATATTCATTTAATTTTGTATAAATAAAGTTTTAAATAATGAATCGCCTAGAAATCCACATCAAATAATGACAATAATAGAAATTTACAACAGTTACTAAATTTAATACTCAGAACTGAAATTGACATGTATAAGCGTAACCTAGCAACGAATGTGTTGTTGTTATAAAATCTTATCTATGTTGCATATCATGCTCTACGATTTAAATGTAGAATATCTTATTTCTAACGTTAATAAAATTATGAATATGAGATTTATTTCTTTTCTTTTCTTTC